>BQNB010124321.1:0-19958 GCA_026074375.1 Tanacetum coccineum
TTGGACAAGTAGACTACTAGTGTATAAATTGCTATTAAGCAGTAAGTGGGTAAAGTTTCTATGAGCTAGGGTTTAACAATATCACGATTGCTTTAATCCCTAAGATAGATTATAATCAACAAATAAGGATGCTTTATGCGGATGCTTTAAGTGTGAAAGAATTAATGTGTCTAGGTCTTAGGATGAATCCCGCCTAAGTCTAAGAATGATATGCCTCTTTGAGATAAGTAATCATTGCACAGAATAAACAAACCAACTTATAATCAGATTAATGATGGCTAATACAGTTTTCTATCATAAGGCTTAACCGCTCTTTTATCTTCTGTTAATTTGATTGTGTGGGTTAAAGTGTCTTGAATTGATTGTAGTCACCAACCAAACCAGTGTCAGTCTCTCAGGCAGAAACCCTCCTTTTACCTGTTAGAATTAGGATTAGAACTAACATAGGATTAGCATAGGTTTGACTTAGATTATAATTAACTTAGATTAGATAACCAAAATATTAATAAATTGAGAGATTTAACCTCGCTTCAAGTGTTTGACACCCTACTTACCATGAATCTACCACCGACCGGGTACACTGCCCGTTAAAGTGTTGTTTTTGTGTTAATACAAATAAACCGGTTAAAACAAAACGTTTTTACAATCAACTTAAACTAAGGTTTTATTAATGACAAAACATATTCATTCTTCCCAACCATTCTTCTCAAACCTCTTATCATCTCAAAACATGATCTCTTTACTATTTTCCATCTTTGTAGAAAAACATGCAACTTGAAAAAGTATACAAATCTTTTAAAACCCTAACTTTACACAAATTAATCTTACACTTTTTAATTTAATTATTTCATTTTGTATATAATCAAATGCAGCAAATCCAAGGAAAATCTCATAAGATTACACAAGATTTCTCA
Source organism: Tanacetum coccineum (assembly GCA_026074375.1). NCBI lineage: Eukaryota > Viridiplantae > Streptophyta > Magnoliopsida > Asterales > Asteraceae > Tanacetum > Tanacetum coccineum. The sequence goes on from BQNB010124321.1 coordinate 915, forward strand.
AGATTTTGCAAATCAAAATCCGGATTTAGTTACTGTTTGCCGGTGCCCTTAGTTTTGCAAGCCGGTGCCATTGGTAAACAGCACCGGCAGAACCGGCCTACAGTAAATTTTTTGGCTATAAATACCAAGCCATTTCTCATGTTTTCACACACCTTTCTCATACAATCTTCTCTCTAATCAACTGATCTCTCTCTCTCTCTCTAGCATCTCTTTCTAAATCTTGTGTAGGTAATTCACTTCAAGAAAGGAATTGCCAAATACGCGAAAGTTTCAAGCACGCCTCAAAAGTGCCTTGATCTTGATTCTTCTTACCTCATTCAAGAGATCATTTTGCTGTAATCTATTGTTGTATTGTTAGTTGTACATCAAGTGTAGTTGTGTTATTATCGATTCTCGTGTGTGAGAAATTCGGTGATCATCTTTGTAATCTTTAGAAGTGTACCATCGTTGTGAAGGCTTCTCCGCCAAGTGAAAGGAGCTCGGTGACTAGTGTTTAACAAACTCTCGAGTAGGTGACTCGGGGAGTGGAGTAGGGCAAGGAAGGTGTCCTTGTAGCCGAACCACTATAAATACTTGTGTCCCGGTGATATCTTTCTATTCTCTCTTTTCCTTTGCATCTCTTACTTCTTATCTATCTAATATCAATATCTAGATCACTTCACTAAAAAGTTTCAAACAAAGTATTTTACAAGTTTTTTAAAGACCAAAAATTTAGAAAACTATTCAACCCCCCTTCTAGTTTTCCACAATTAGTTAAAACGCTCTACAATTCTCTTTGACGAAACATTCTTTCTCTTCGACGAAAACTTTCTTTCTCTTCGATGAAACATTCTTTCTCTTCGACGAAAACACTCTTTGTCTTTCGAAATTGTTTTATATATTTGAAAAACCATTTTTGAAACTTATGTGAAATCTAAAGATATTGATCTTTGGTATATTATAGCTCATGGTAACTATAAACCTACCCTCAAAGACAAAGATGGTAAAGATATAGCTATTCCATATGAAAAATTTGATGAGAACCACAAGAAAATGATTTCCAAAAATGATGAAGCAAAAATAGTTTTATACAATGCTTTACCTAAAAAGGAATACGAAAGAATTTTCATGTGCGATACAACTCAAAATATTTGGGATTCATTAATAACTACTCATCAAGGCAACAAACAAGTTAAAGATAATAAAATAGATCTTTTTGTACAAAAATATGAAGAGTTCTCCATAACCGATGATGAAACTATTGATTGTGCATTTTCTAGATTTAATACAATCATTACATTACTAATGCACTTGACTGATCTTTTCACAAGTCGTAATAATGTTAGGAAATTCCTAAGGGCTCTCCCTTCCAAATGGCGTCCAAAGGTGACGGTGATTGAAGAATCCAAGGACTTATCAAAACTATCTCTAGACGAACTAGTCGGCAATCTCAAAGTCTATGAGGTAGTACTTGAGAAGGACTTGGAAAGCGTAAAGAACAAGAAATTAAAAGTAAACAAAATCTCTTGCCTAAAGGGCAGAGAAATAGTCTTAAGGTAATGAGGATGAATCTTCCTCGGATAGCAACGACGAAGAATATGCAATGGCCGTTAGGGATTTCGAAAAGTTCTTTAGAAGAAGAGGAAAGTTTGTCTGACAACCATACGATGACAAGAAGTACTTCCGAAAGGCCAAGGAAGACAAGAAAGAAGACCGAAGGTGCTTCAAGTGTGGCGATCCAAACCACTTCATTAGTGATTGTCCAAAGAATTCTTTCAACGATCAAAAGGCGTTCGTGGTGGGTTGTTGGAGTGACAAACGGGTTGATAGAAGAAGAAATTTATTCATGGCACACGAAAACGAGGTAATTATCGACACTCCCTACCTATAGTAGGCTCATTCTTTAGATATAGGGAATCAAGACAAAATGAGTATGATAAACTTTGCAAAGCTAGTCTTAGGATTATTAACAAAAATAAGCACCTAAAGGCTAAAAACGAGTTACTCCAAAGGAATGTTGATGAACTTAAAATCAAGCTAGAACTATAAGAGAAAAACAAATAAATAAGTAACAAATGTGATGTTTGTAACAAACTTGAAATTGAAATTAACTATCTAAAACTAAAACTAGCTAGTTTTGAAAATAGTAGTTCATCCTTGCAAAAAATGGTCGAAATGCAAAAACCATCAAAAGACAAATATGGATTAGGATACACAGAGAATATAGCTTCCTCTAGCAACACTAAAATAAAAAATTTAGGTCCTCAAATTCAACAAGAGCCCTCTGTAGAACCGGCATTGCCGGTTCCATTGACAACAGAACCGGCTTGTTCAGACGAACAACACCGGGTATTTGTTGACAGTGTAGAAAATGGGAAAAATACTTAAATTTAGCATCATTAAGAAAACATGTACTCGTTTTTAATAACCAAAGGTTCTATTTTAGGCACACTAAGATTAATAGTAGTGCATGACAATTATAAGACATAACTGATAAGTATCTATGTTTTGTACTATCAAGATATAATTCTGCCACAAATACTATGCAAGTACAATTATTACCAGTTGGTATTCAATGCCACAAATATCACTTGTGCCCTTGCTTCCATTAGTACATCTCGTGTTATTTTTAGCTTTAAATCTTAATTTAAGTCAGACAATTCACTCCTCTTAATTTCTTTTTACAAGAAAAGAAGGAATTAGCAAGCACAACGTACCTTTGTAACGGGAAGAAGTGTAGCTGCATGTGAGAAGGCAACATCAGTGAGTGAAGCAGGTAGCGGATTCGAGACTACATCCGCTGCATATGTTCGTCTATGAACTTCTCTCAAAGCATGCAAAGAAAGTTGCCATAAAAGTTCCACAAATCTGCAATTACCATTTATAACAGCAAATTATCTTTTGCGGAAATCTAACTATTACAATAATCACAAGTACATCCAAATACACACACCGGACACATACTCAAGTCATGACAATGCTTAACAAACAAAGTTTATGTCACTTCATTTTTCAAAATTTCAGGGTTCAGCTTATCCGGAACTATTAGGTACAACAGACAGTGCAATTTCATATAAATTTCCGATAAAAGAAACCCGACCGTTTATTGTCTAACATAATTAGTATTGGTATCAGTAACACTAGACATAGATCGAAAACAGCTAAATTACGCAATGTAAGACTAAATACCGCATTCATTCCAACTTTCTACATTAAGAAACGAACCAACGAACCTTGGTCCGCAACACGTGGCCAAAGAGGAAACTCTGGAATTACTCCTGGGAAGCGCCCCTTGCGACTCAAGCTCACTTATAATACTCTGTACAACCTGAAATAGCCCATCGGGTATTTACGAAATACCTCCTCGCAGTATGTGTCAAGTTACGAAAACTATCCTCATTTAAAAAAATTACAAAACACCCCCTCCCCCACTAATGACCGCTAGTTAATTTTTTTTTTTTGAATCTATGAAAATAGTGCTTGGGATCGGTCGTTTCTTAATGACCGTTAGTAACGATCGTTATTTATTTATTTATTTTGCAATTTACAAAAATATACCCCTCTCACATCGAGTCAAAAACAACGCCTACTACAATCCCACAGCGGAGTGCGGGAAACCCACGCATTTACGTACATTTTGTAATTTATTAGGCAGTAGACATTGAATATACATTATTTTGCAACATACCAAGAAAAAAAAAGCTAGATTTAAATTATATTGTTATCCATAAATGTGATTATCTATCAAACATTAAAATGGAGACTAATATATATATTCAAAACACAGTGCTTTTAAGTTAGTGACTACTATCCACCAGACATATTGCAGAAAAGTCGTTTGTGCTGTCTAATTGATAAACTCTGAACACCTTTCTAAGTTTAATTACATTCAAAATAAAAATTGTGTACGAATTGCTTTAAGTAGGCAATTTAGACTCGTAATTCTTTGCCTAGAAATTTCCTCAATCTTTTGTAAAATATAAAAAGAAGCATTAAAACAAATTGTTTGAAGTCTTTCCTCCGAGAATAATGTTCGTTGCAACAACTCAACAAGAGTCCTAGTCGAAAAACGCGATACGTTTCTAAGGTTCCAACTTAAAGGATCATCCCAATTTTTCCAAATATGAAGATCGTTGCTTTTGTCATTGACGTAACAATGAACGTTACGCATCTCCAGATCCAAACGATCCGATCCAAACCTCATAAACTTCACAAATGAAATAGGCGTTTTCAATGCCTAGTTTCGGATCTTGCTATTCTTTGTTAAATACCGTGGCAATGTGGCACAGGTACCACCGATCTAATAATTATTCAGAAAGCAAAGAGGAACGATCAGCTCAATAATAATCGTACGTCAAGAGCAACGTACCAAAGTATTCCCAACTAAATCCCATCCACTTTTCGTTAGGAACATAAAGCTTTTCATCAATCTTTGTTCTAATATCCCATGAATGCGTCGGTCCAAGATCTTTGCGATATTTGTAAACAATGGGTGTGGTGGATCGATGTTTCCATAGCTGCAAAGAAGATCCAAATCGGGTCCATCGATTTTGGTTTTGTACGTTTATAAACTTAATGATTCAAATCATTTTAGATTCCAATCTAAGACGCATGATGGGTGGTTTTCATTTATTTGCCGAGTGCGAAGTATGGTCCCGAACTTATAATAGACATTGTGGAACGTCTGGGACCAAACCCAGTGTAGGTTTTAACTTCTCAATCATGTTAGTAGCAACGAAAATGTATTTTTCAGTCTTTTAACCCGTATGCTAAAGCGGTCACTTGCAACTAATCATGTACATTCGGGCCAAGATACGTATCAAAGTATGGCGGGAGCATAATTCTGTGGGGGTGTCATATTGTAACAAGTATATAAAGGAAGCGGGTAATGAAGCGTGATGTCTAATCTCGGTAGAATGATTGGTAATGTATTTGGATGGTAATGGAGCGTAGTATTCTTGCTAAAGTTAAGATTTAAGTGTCATTTCAGAGCTCTAAAACACATAGGTCTGTGAGGGATTCGATGAAGTTTTGGTCTTAGATACATTTGTGGGACGTTGGGTCTGGTTGGAATTCGACGTCTTATGGATCAAGTGGAAAGCGTCCAGACTTCAAAGGCGTTAAAAGAGATAGTTTTATCTTAATATGAAGTTCAAAGATTTCCTCACGTATTTTTAGTTCCAAGCTAAAAGAATTGTTTGGGATAGACTGGTGGGTCTGCATTGGCATCAAGCGGCTACCAGAGGTTTATAAAAGTTGAGGTCGTGGGGAGCACGGTTTAGGATATGGTAAGTGATGGCAACAATGTTCTCATGGAAGAGTTGGTTTTGTCCTTTACAATCTTTACATGTCTTGATAGCAGTTCCTTTATAAGTTTCATATCGTAATCGACTTAATCGTATTATCGGCTACTAGAGTTTGCATATTGGCGCCCGAATATTGAAATCGATGAGTCTATACCGATCTAGATCCTCTGGAAAGAAATGCAGAGGGTCCTACTGCTTGGATGAAAGTTTGGAAAATGAGACTTTGGATGTCGATAGTATTGTGAATTCAATCCCTAAGAATGTTAACAATGATTCGGTGTCCCTTCTAGTCGGGTTTTGACGAGAGGAGGATGTATCGTCGAGGGTGTGGAAGAATGATCGTGTGGACTCCTTTGAAGAAGGCAGATATTCGTAGATTATTCAGGTCTTGTATAATGATGGGTGTATTAAGGATTGCATGGAAAAGAATTTGGGAAGATGAGGCTGGTGAGATTCTTAAGTCAGTCTCAGGGTGATGGTGGTAACTGTTACCACTGATGATATGAGATGTTACTGCCATTATGTGCTCCTGAAAAGACTCCATCATTGCGCCTCCATCCTACACCCCCGGTAATGATTTATATATTGCTGCTCGTCTGTTCATTCGTGGATGAATTTATAATTGGTCCTTTAACTAGTGACGAATAGATTCTGATAAACGAAGGAGCTATAGAGACCCAATGGAAATATACACGGTTTTGTTTTCTCTCAGCGCAACTAACGTTCCAGTGGAAGATTATTTCTGGCGATTCTTCAATTTGGAGTTTATTATGGCAACGTTAAAGAAGCTATCTCTTCATAATGCCTTATCGAGACAAACAAAGGGATGCGTTAATCACTTTTGGTATGATGCCTCGGGTGTTCGTTTCGTTCATGAGTTAATTTATTGGCGCCATGGAGGGAACTTCTTATTCTAATAGCCTTTGGTTGTTTTGCAGTTCGTTTCGTTAGTGGTTTTTCTGTTCCTTGTTCGTTCTTTGTTTGTTGGATCGTTTTTGCGTGTATATCGTCTGCTAGTTTCTTTCTAGCCCATTTTTAATAAAATTCCATTTGCCGTTCAAAAAAAAAATGGAGACTATATATATGCAAGACAAAACTTACCGAACACCTATTTGAACACCAAACCAATCTTCAAACTCAATTCTCATTGAACTCTAAACCACACAAAGGCCCTACTTCCATCACCCCTTCACAAACACACACATTACAGCTAGCATGACTAAAATGCTTCTAATAGTCACATATTCAACACCAAAATTTTCAAAAGAACCGTGCAAAGCTTCAAGTCTTATTTTCCAAGAAGTACCCAAAACACCACCATGCAACCCTTTTTCATGCACGAAACACACTGACACACGTGATCCACATCTAAGAGACCAGAAAACACCCCTAACCATAATCCATGCAAAGTACAACAACCATAAAGAAACCACTAGACACATGAAGGTTTTAAAGACCAATTAGCATGAACATAATACTCACTATAAGTTTGATAGCCGAAATTTTGAGAAAAAAGAGAATCATCATCTAAATGTTTGCTTACAAGAAAGTTAAAGGAGTTAGAGATGATGGATAGAAATAATGTTGATCTTGTTCTTGATATCGAAGAGGTTCTTCATTACTATTCTCGGTTAACTTGCTTTCTCTTACTTCTACAAGGACACATATTAGTTGCTGGACACATTAGGGATTAGCAAAAGAACCAAAGAACTGGATCGGAACCAAGAATCGGACCAGAACCAAAAAGAACCGAATCGGAACCAGCCAGTTCCGGAGTTTGATATTTTTCGGTTCTTGGTTCGGTTCGGTTCCACCGGTTCTCGGTTCATACCCAATTATTCTAAAACTATGTAATTTTTTCCATACTTAAATTAGGAGCAATTAATCCTAAATTATGGGCAATTTCATATCTCTCAACCTTTTAGGGTGATATATTATGAAATTACTCAATTTTTTTCATACTTAAATTAGGGGCAATTAATCCTAAATTATACTTATCATAAAAAAACCCTAGTAGCCTACTTTTCAACACAAAGAAGCACCAAGTTTAAAAAATGTGTCATAGATTCCAAATTACAAACAGATCGGTTTTTGGTTAGTGATTGTGTGACGAGGTGGAATTCTACTTATAGATGTTTAAAAGGCGCCCATGAATTAAGGATGGATTTATTTATATATGCAACATTCGGAAATAGGTGATGACCTTGAAGAAGTGCCCGACAATAACCATTTTGAGGTATGTGAAAGGATGATTCAATTTATTAAAATATTTAAAGTTAAAACCCAAAATATGCCGGCCTCTACGAAACCATTGTCTCATTTTTTTTGGTGAGATTTTTGATGTTAACAACCATATTCGTAAGTGGCAATCAAAACCCACTTATAAGATTATGACGTCTAAAATGAAACAAAAATATTATGACTATTGCGGAAAATTAGTACATGAGGTTTTTTTTTCGAGAATATCGGTTCATATCCGGGTAGACCCAAAGAACCGGAACCGGAACCGGAACCGGAACCGGAACCGAAAAATATATTTGGTTCGGTTCTCGGTTCCTACTTTTCTGAAAAATTCGGTTCTCGAATCCATCGGTTTCGGTTCCAGTTCCACAGGTTCCAAACCCATGCTCATCCCTAACGCTAATCATGGCCTGAAAATCGAATCATGCCGAGAATCGATTTGGTCTAAAAGTGTTGATCAAGGATTGGATTGAATTGTTCGGTAAAAGTGTCGGTTCGGTTCGATCTAATCCAACAAAACATAATTGATCGTCGTTTGTGCGTAAGGCCGAATCGAACCGGACCGAAAGCCGAGAAAACGGTCAAAAAGATTGTGTTTCTACAGATATGTGAAAAGCTCATTTTTAATTAGTGTCTTTAGATTAAAGTTCGAAATATATATGAACATGTAGTAGTTGAAATAAGGGCCCGTTTGGTTTGTAAGTGGGTTTAGGATTAAGATTTGGATTTAGATTTTGATTTGGATTTAATATAGGTTTTGAGAAAAAAGAGGAGAAAGAAAATTAATGATTACATTAAATATAAATATTTATTTATAAGTAAAATGAACTATTGCACATTATTTTAGAATCAAAAAACAAGATGCAGACAAAAAAAGTTAACAAACATGTGGCTCATATATTTAATAGAATAAAAAATGAAATTTAACATAATGCATCATCTTAAAACCGACTACTCAGGCCTGGATAAGAAATTAAGAGTAAAAGGGGCGCGTGAGTCCAAACTGATACTACCAAACAATTTATTGTGAGCATCTTTCAGCCTAAAGCTACAAAACCCTTTATCCACAACGACCCAAACAAAAATACTTTTATAAGTAACTTGGCTCTCATTCGGGATTCACTCACTGGAGAGTTGGAGTACATATATATGATGAAAGACGTATGCAAAACTAAAACAAAGTTTCATCAACGCTTTGTAAATTATTCACACAGTTTAAGAAAAAAATGCATTTATTACTTCTTTCTTTTTTTTACTTTTTAAAACGTATGACAGTTTTACCTTAGCTAATTAATTAAGTTCATCATTAAAGTTTGTAATAATAATTTTAAACAAGGGTAATATAGTAAACTTGATCAAATTTACCTATCTATTTTTATTAGTAGACAATTAAATTGAGATATCTTAAAAAGAAAACCTGGACAATAAAAATAAGACGGAGGCGAGTGGATAAATATTAATTGGCACCTACCAAGTTATTTATTTCAATTCCAATCAATATAAATAACGAAAAACTACTTTTCAAATTTGTGCAACAAAGATTATCCGTCTATATACAATTTATAGTTGAACATGGCCCTTCCGTGATTTGGGACAAAATTATGGAATCGACAGAATTCCCTATGTGAATACATTGGTGTGTTATGTATAACGAGGGACACAGTTTTCAAATGACGTCAAATTTGTCTTTGTGTATTCCATATATCCATACATCTGATGGATCATCGCTGTTAACCACCCTGAAATATTTGAATATACCAACTAGTCAAATTATATAATCTTTTTATATAATAAAAGAATTACATTATTTCAGAGTTTTCCTTGGCTAAGATGAAATACTTAAAAAAGAAATTAGACCAACATAGACCGTTGACTTTACAAAATCGTGCATCTGATGTTTAGAAAAAAGTCGAAAAGTTTTGGTCAAAATTGTAAATTTTTTCGTTACGAGTAACAACACCACAAGCCTCATTTTGGAAAATTGTATTCAATGCTTCCATCAAGGCGGCAAGTTTTCAAGTTCTGATAAGAGGTATCACATAAAAACATTGGCAACATTTTTTGTATTCACTATTACTAGTAGTTACGACATATTTATAAACACACGCATACATATAACACATATATGCTTTTTCCAAACAAACATACCAAGTAGATCCTCAAAAGAATCTGCAGACAGAGATGCATCCATGAGGAAAGGGGGAGAAAAAACTTGCTCGTGACTTCCCTCCACATCATAAAATGACAACCGCCCTCCATACTCTGCATACATTTTGAATGCTATTCAATCAGAAAGAAAAACATTTACCCATCATAATCGTTCAGAATATCAAAGTTACTGCAAGTATCGAGTGATTCACTATACTTAAACCCGCCCGAGACACGATTCTCTACCAAACAAGTTTGCGATTCAGGTACAAACAACTGTTTACTTCTCAATGAAGCTGCTTTCTTTTCTGGACCAACACGAGAAAAACCAGTCCCTGATCCGTCATCAGAATGACTATCTTGTGACTGGGCCGTATTGCTGGACCGCGTTGACAAAGCTGCTTCTCTCACAGATTTCTTCAAGTTACGAGTATAATCGTTCTCATGTCTCAAAAAATAAAAATGGTAGTTCACAAAACTACCAGACATAAGCTTCAATAAAAAACATGCATATGAAGAACAGAACCATGTATAACCTGTTTGTGATGTAACCGCGTGGCTATTTGGAACACTTTGTTTTGTGAAGCAAGTTTTCGGATACATTATCCATCTGGTTATTATCAACTTGAGCATGCTTCGTGTATAAGTTCCACTTTTGTTGCAGCTGAATTTGGGTAGTTAAATTAAGAAGGTGGCAGTTGAAATGCGCGGGGCTAGATGAAACTTTATCGATATTAACTGATGATAATCTTGAGGTAACGTCTGTGACCTCATCACTGCTACTTTCCTAGACATCAAATGTGCAGTTTAGTAGTTGAAAGAGCATGCAAAATATATGGTGATCATTAACAAAAGGGAGAATTTTTTTCTATGTCCTTACAAAAACTTGATATTGTCAATATCCTTATAAATTATAAAATATGATATAATCTATAAATATTCTTTGCCACCTTAAGCCACGCCTTAAAAATGCCAGTTGTCGCCACAACCTCACGCGAAAGCTTGATGCTTGTGCTATGCCGATATGCCACGCCTCATGCTATTTACAACCTTGAGTTATACTGTTCACCTTGAACTTTATTCCAATAAAACGCAAACATGTGAATACATACTAGACAACCTTATACATAGGAACACTATGAAGAGCTTTATTCCAGGTGTTTGTGAAAAAACAAAGAATATGATATGAAATATACCATCTCATTAGTTATCACCTTCGTTACTACATGCTAGTCGCTAGCAGTTACCTCTAAAGTTGATGGTAAAGCACTCCACAAGTCAACACTTTAACAAAAAAGAAAACACAGAGGAACATGATATTCACTTACTTTTACGAGATAATAAAGAATCCCACAAGCGAGTAGCTCTTTGAACCAGATGAGAATTGTGACTTGAGCTAGATACAAGTTCATCCCACTGTTCACCTTCCATCTTCACTTTGTTCCGCAGATCATGTAACTCTTCCAACTCTTGCTGCCGTCAATAGTTCATAAAACGACGACAACTTACCTCATCAGCACAAAGACCACGATATTCTTCTGTCATCTCGTGAGCCAAATTTGACCACATATCCTGTCTCTGCACTGCTGTCTCAGCATTTTTGAGAAATCTTCTTCTCTCCAGAGCTATTCTAGCCTGTTCATTGAAGGGAACAAATGGTGTTTTCCTATAATTTTACTCGTAAGTGTCAAAAAGATTGGGGGGGGGGGTGCCTTAAATAAAGAATATCTAATGGTCTATCCAGTCGTGATAACAATTCTAGGGGAAACTTATATTTTTTTTCTGTATAATACTTGAGCAAAACAAATCACGATGCTACATTGCTGATCTTAAAAGATTAATAGTAGGCCATAATGCAAAACCCCTCAGGGTAATACGAACCCCAGCCTAGACCCGCTGGAAAAGAAAAGACCCAACTTTTACAAAGGGATGCGTCGGTTCATTCAAACCGGCATGACTTTTCAATCGCACCCTTTCATTTCATTTATATAGAAACAGAATTGTAAACATTCAACTTGATGACAGATTTGATTTATAAATAAAGATTGATTTAGGTATATTTGATTTCGGGATTTTTGATATTCGATCCTACATTTGGCATCAGAGCTTTTGGTTAATCACAACCAAAGAAATCATCATATACCTTGTGTGTTCATCTCGAATCCAAACGCACAGATTTTTCCCAGAAAAGATTCAACAAAACCAAACACTTATCAAAATCTTCATACCAGTGTTTTCAGAATCCTTCCAATCGGGCAAATCCAACCATCGCCACCAAGTGATTTATAATCACCGGCATCGAAGGGGTTTCACCCGGAAACAATCGGAAAAATCACAACCAAAAGAATAAGACGGCGTTTCACTCGAGACAGGAAATAACCACCACCGGATAACAGAAAGTCATCACAAATAAGGGACGAAAATTAAATCAACAAAAGGAACAAACACACCTTTTGTAGATCCAAATCCGACACCCTAGAAGGAATCGTCATCGATTCAGGTTATCCAGAGAAAAAAAACCCCATTCTGAGGCGGTTTCAATAGATCCCAATTGGTGCGAATCATCGCACAAATCGAATCAAGGGAACAAGTGGTTAACGAACACAAAGACAGAAGGAGAGAGAGCATTAATAGCCATCTTCACCGCGAACCGACCCCCCCCCACCGATAAAGAAAAAAGAAGAAAAGCATCGGACAAAAGTCCTCAGAGACCCATGAAGTCTAATTAACACCCGAAAAAACAAGTCGCGAGGACTAAAAAGGAACGACGTAGGGTTTATCACCCCGAGCAGTTTTTTGCCAAAGCCTATATACCCCCCTCCATTTTGATTATTATTATATATCTGATTTAGAAATAGATATATATAGTTTTAGGCATTGACAGATTTTACCCCTGAATATAGATTTAGGGTAACTCAGCCTAGAACCCGGAATAGAATATAGTAAGCCTAAGAATTTATATTGCCTACTATATTGAGAGAATAATTTTTAAGGAGTAATTAACCTTAGGTTATTCGCTTTGATTAGAAAATCCCCAAGGATAGTTTTTTTAAGAAAACTAGTCCCGCTAAGATTGATTGCCATTAAGAGGCACGAGCGCTCACCCCAGATCTTAGATATTTTAATTTTGGGAGATTTTATTTGATATCCTAGAGATATGACGAAAGATAAAGATAGTGGAGAAACTTCAAAAAAGGAAGTAGGTACTACAAGTACACCACAATTTCAATGTCCAATGCTAAAACCCTCGAATTACTCACTCTGGGCAATTCGAATGCAAATAATCCTTGAAGCGAATGGATTGATTGGGAAATGAGGAACCCATGAAAAACACAACAGATAATAAAAAGGATAAAACTGCTATGGCATTCCTTTACCAAGCCTTACCAAAAGAACAATTGCTTCAAATCACAAAACACAAAACCGCAAAAGCCATATGGGACGCCTTAAAAACTAGACACATGGGAGAAGAACGAGTTCAACAAGCACGATTACAAACCCTCAAATCCGAATTTGAGATGCTACATATGAAAGAAGATAACAAATGATGCTTCACCACAAAACCTAACAACTCTTTAAACAAGCCCTAGTCCAAGGGCATACCATGAGATGGAGAAACTAGTACGCAAACTAACAAAACGCTGTAAACCCGAATAGGTAACTACAAAGTTTGCGTAATAGAACAATTACTCAGACTTAGAAGCAATACTCTAGAGGAAGCAATTGGTAGACTTAAGAACCTACGAAAGAAAGGTTTAGGGAGTATAAGAAAGGCAGGCAAGTGGATAATCAAGAAAGGTTATGTTCCACCACGACACAGAATAAAGGAAGATTTCCAAGAGTGACCGTGACCGTGGGAAGATATAGATTTTCACAAGGAAGAAACCGCGAGAATTTTAAGGATGAGAGGAAAGATGGAGAAGACTCTCACAAGAACTCCAATAACAACTCCAAGAGATCAAATTTTGATATTGGCAAATTGACTTGCTATAAATGCAATAAGATAGGGCATATTGCGCCTAGATGTCCTGATAGGGCAAAACACAACGAGCAATCACATCTCGTTGAAGAAGATTTAGAACCCACCTTACTAATGGCAACATTAGAGGATGAGGAACAGAACGTCTCCCAAGAAGGCATAGGATATAAAGAGACGAATAAAGAGAGTCTATGGTATTTAGACAACGGAGCTAGTAATCATATGACTGGAGTAAGAGAGCATTTTAAAGAACTAGATGAGAAGGTTAGTGGAAAAGTGAAATTTGGAGATGGTTCATATATAGAGATCAAAGGAAAAGGCTCAATTATAATAGAATGTGATGATGACAAGCAAAGAATCATATCACATGTCTATTACATTCCTGACTTAAAGAGTAATTTATTAAGCCTAGGACAATTCACTGAGATCGGTTGTAAAGTTGTAATGGAAGATGATGAATTACGACTTTATGACATGAACAATAAAATCTTCATGAAAGTCGCACGACAGAGAAACCGACTTTATAAGGCAAATCTAAGAATAGATACACCCGTTTGCTTATTAGCAAACTTAAAAGAGGACACATGGTTATGGCACGCAAGATTAGGACACCTCAACTTTGAGTCTCTAAAATCAATGGCTCAAAAGGATTTAGTCCATGGAATACCCGCTATTAAACATACAACACAAATTTGTGACATATGTTTGATAGGTAAACATAGCAGAGCACCATTCCCAAAGAAAGCAAAAATAAGATCCACCTCACCTTTAGATTTGGTATACGGAGATTTGTGTGGACCAATCACACCACCAACACCTTCTGGAAAGAGAGAAATACATTGTTAATCTTGTAGTAGATGACTACTCAAAGATATATGCAGGCATACTTCTTAACATACAAACACCAAGCATTTGATTACTTTCAGGGATTTAAGAATCGATAGAAAATGAACGAAGACAACATTGAAAATGTTGAGAACGGATCGGGATGAGAAATCAATCGAATGAATTCAACCGCAATCTATAAGGTAAACGGCATAGCACGACCACTTACTGCACTCTTACTCACCACAACAAAATGAGTAGTAAAATAGAGAAATAGGACAATTATGTCCATGACGAATGTATGATGAAAGCCCGAACACACAAAACTTTTGGCTGAAGCTGTAGACATGCCATACAAATATTATAAATATTGTTCCTACAAAGGCACTAAAGACATTCACGCCATACGAAGCAATTAGAAACAGAAAGCCTAACTAGAAAACCTAGGATTTTTGCTGCATAGCCCTATGCAAAGTACCATCACAACTCTAACTTAAATTAGATGACAGAACATCAAAATGGTACACCTTAGGAAGCGAACAAGATCAAAAGCTTATCGCTTATTATAAACCAGCAACACAGAGGATATGTGTTAGCAAGATTGTGAAATTAAGAGATGAAACATGGGATTTTGTTATTATTTGAAATGATTACATAAGTGAGCACACGGACAATGAACCAGAATGGACAGACTTCAAAATTGGAGATACTGAAGTCACAAATGAATATCATGATCAAGAAACTGAACCAACGAAGACAATGACGATTTCCAAATAATAATGAAAAAATGATTTTTGTATTTTATGCTCACCCACAAGAGATTCCCCCCTACACAATCAAAACACCTCACACATCACCAGACATCCCTGAAAGTAATTTCCCAATCCACACCAGACACCTCGAGACAATCAAACTACAAGGCGACCAGACTCACTCAAGTCCATAAACTCTCCATCCACAATTATGACCAACCGCCTGTAAGAAGGTTTTAGAAACTAAGTGACATTATATGAAACACCGAGGAATTACACTCCGAAGATGAACCCAAGAATTACAAAAAGAACATCAAGCGATCAAAAATGGATAGAAGCAATGAAAACAGAGTTAGACTCCATCAATAGAAACAATACATGGGAGTTAACCACCCTACCAACTGGCCATAAAGCAATTGGATTAAAATGGATATTCAAGACCAAGAAAGATGCTAACGGAGATATAATCAAGCACAAGGCTAGATTAGTAGCAAAAGGCTACATACAACAACATGGTATAGACTTTGAAGAAGTCTTTGCACCAGTGGCGAGAATGGAAACAATAAGGCTGTTACTTGCCATAGCTGCTACAAATAAATGGGAAGTACATCACCTTGATGTAAAATCTGCATTTTTACATGGAGACTTAAAGGAAGAAGTGTACGTCACACAACCCGAAGGATTCACAAAAGAGCAAGACAAAGGAAAAGTCTATAGACTTATAAAAGCTCTATACGGATTAAGACAAGCACCTCGAGCATGGAATATAAAACTAGACAACACTTTGAAATCCCTAGATTTCAAGAAATGCGCACTGGAGCAAGCCATCTACACGAAGACATCAAAGACTCACACCTCTAAGAGGAGTCCTATGTAGAATGATTTAAACATCACTGAGCACGAAGAAAGGAGGAAAGGAGGGGTGGGGGAAAATGACAAATACAAAGCTTCAAAATGAAAGAAAAATTCGAAATGAGTGATCTAGGATTATTAGCCTACTATCTGGGAATAGAAGTCACACAAGCAAATGGTGACATCTCGATCAAGCAATCTGCTTACGCAAGCAAAATCTTAAAAGAAGCTGGAATGATAGACTGCAACGAGACATTGATACCAATGGACCCAGGAACAAGATTAACGAAAATAACGGAAGGGACAATGGTCGATTCAACCGAATATCGAAGCATAATTGGATGCTTAAGATATCTACTTCATACAAGACCCGACTTAAGCTATTCCGTAGGATTACTAAGTCGATTTATGCAAGAACCAAAAGAACAACACATGAAAGCTATAAGACAATATTGCCTATGTAAAAGGGACAAAATGATAGGAATCCACCTACAAGCTAACGAGGAAACAAGATACAAGATTCAAGACATAGCTACGGAGTTAAACAAACGCAAGAAGAAAAGAACTACTGGCATAATATTCTACTATGGAGAATCACCAATCAGCTGGAGTACGCAAAAACAAGCAACAGTAGCACTATCATCATGCGAATCAGAATTCATCGCAGCAACAGCAGCAGCGACGCAAGCATTATGGCTAAAGAGACTATTAGGCAAGCTTACACAAATCACAAGAAAGAAAAAGATCACAATACAAGTCGACAACAAATCAGCAATAGCACTAATGAAGAACCCTGTGTTTCATGGAAGGAGCAAACACATTGACATTAAATATCACTTCATTAGAGAATGCATGGAAAGAGAAGATATTCAAGTCGAATTCATAAATGGAGAATACCAGAAAGCTGATATACTCACAAAAGCACTCCCGAAGATCAGATTTCTGACTATGAGACAACTAATCGGTCTCAAAGACCTGAGCAGCGGCGCTTGTGATTAGGAGGGGAGAATATTGGGTCAAACCCACCGGTAATCACAAACCCGCAGCCTAGACCGCTGGAAAAGCAAAACCCAACTTTTACAAATGGATGATCGTTCATGTCAACCGACATGACTATTCAACGTTACCTTTCAATTCATTTATTAGAAACAGAATTGTTAAACATTCAACTTGATGACAGATTTGATTTATAAATAAAGATTGATTTAGGTATATTTGATTTCGGGATTTTTGATATTCGATCCTACAATGATTATAAGACATAACTGATAAGTATCTATGTTTTGTACTATGCAAGTACCACTATTACAAGTTGGCATTCAATGCCACAAATATCACTTGTTCCATTGCTTCCATTAGTACATCCAGTGTTACTTTTAGCTTTAAATCTTAATTTAAGCCAGACAATTTACTCCTCTTAATTTCTTTTTACAAGAAAAGATACCTTTGTAACAGGAAGAAGTGTAGCTGCATGTGAGAAGGCAACATCAGTGAGTGAAGCACGTAGCGGATTCAAGACTACATCCGCTGCATATGTCCGTCTATGAACTTCTCTCAAAGCATGCAAAGAAAGTTGCCATAAAAGCTCCACAAATCTGAAAGTACCATTTATAACAGCAAATTATCTTTTGCGGACAATAATCACAAGTACATTTAAATAGACCCGACACATACTCAAGTCCACTTCACTTTTCAAATTTTCAAATAATCCGGAACTATTAAGTACAACAGAGAGTGCAATTTCACATAACCACCTTAGTTGCATTTCTATAAAATTCCGATAAAAGAATCCCGGCCTCTAACAAGATTAATAAAGACGTTGATAATAATTAAATCCAAAGAAGCAACTGAGTATTCGTTTCAATTACAGACACACAGCACAACAATGTAAGACTAAATAACTCATTCATTCCAACTTTCTACCTTAAGAAACAAACCACGAACCACATCCCCAACAATTGGTCAGAGAGGAAACTCTGGAATGACTCTTGGGAAGCGCCCCTTGCGACTCAAGCTCACTTATAATTTTCTGTACAACCTGTCAACCACCAAAACCAAATTAACAACTCCTTAACAACAACAACAAAAACAACAACCTTATCAAAATCGAACAAAATAAAACCTTGCGAAAATCACTTGACCGAACTGAATCAAAAATCGGCCAAACCTTATCAAAAGCCTATACAAAAATCATCCGATCAAAATAACATTATAATTGAATTATTAAATAATAAAATTAAAAAAACATACTTTAGGGCCTCTAAGAGAAGATAAAATAAAGTAAAGAAGTTGTTCACCCAATTTCGGGTTAGAGTGACGAAACAACCTGACCCGATTAGACCCGATAATTGATGGATCAAGGCCTAGTAATAAACAGTTTGTATACATCGCAGATTCTAACTCTGTTTCTCGCTCCATCGTCATTAACCCTAAATTGTGATGATTTTTATAAAACTGTTTTATGTGTTTTATAGATTTGTGTATCTACTGTGGAAATTCTAACCGTTATTGCATTTTGAAATGAAATAGTCGGCTTGCAAATGTTGCATGAATTAATTTTAAGTTTGACTTGATTTGCCATTTATAGCCCTTCAACTTTTATCTTATGGTCTTCTTCAATAATCTTCATTTAAAACTCTTTTTTGCTTTATAGTTGCTCCATCATTTCTTGAACGCTACCTTAGTAATAAAATAACAAAACACGTAATAAAGTAAACTTAAGAAGAAATGTGTCAAATATTTGTAACCAATAACATCCTGCAGTGTTAGTTGTTGTTTATAATCTATAACATAGTTGACAGGTAAAACTTTGACACATCTCAAAAAGTTAGCGCTTTTGGACCATTATACTTTTAAATCATGAAGCTCCGACTCATCACCATCGACATGTTTACTTACCTCTTTATTTGTGACGTGTACAAGGTACAAAGACTCCTATTAACATAGCAATTGTTACTAACAT
>BQNB010124322.1:0-12301 GCA_026074375.1 Tanacetum coccineum
TTTGGCTTTGTCTTTCACAGTCTTTTCTATTCCGAGTCCGGTTTTGTCGTTTTGGCTTTGTTTTTCGTCCTTTTCTTGGTTATCCGTTCCTGCACAATACAATTAGCAAAACAAGCATATATTTGGCATTTTAAGTCCGTTTTTGGTTATTTTAGCTCGTTTTTAAAGGTAAAAGGTATGTGTATTTAAGCACATACCAGATTGACCTCCCCATTCGGGTGAGTAGTGCTCACTGTGCCAGTTTGCCAGACAACGGACGTATACCATGTCGGATTTGGGATGTTGCGGGTTAGAACATCATCAAGGGCAATGTAGGCAATTTATATTGCAATTCATACATGTCGAGCTTCAGTGTCATGAGCTTAAGGAAACGTAATTACTTTTTGTGATGTTTGCATCTGTTGCATTATCATACACTTAGAAATCTTGCGGTCCTACATCATATTTACATAAACCTGTGAATTCACCAACTTTATGTTGACGTTTTAAAGCATGTTTTTCTCAGATCAATAAGGTACAAGACAAGGATACATTGGTGGTCGTTATTTTGGATGTCATTGCATAAAGATTTAGAAGCATTACATTTTGGGGATATTTGTTATGTTTTAAAATCTTTACATTTACAAGTGAACATGTTAAGCCGTTGTGCTTTTGTAACAAACAATTTCAGTTATTTCAATGTATCGTTTTTTTAAACGACTCATTTAGAGGTCGTTCTCATATCTTGTGCTATTGATCTATGATGTAACTCTCCCGGACACTTATTTCGTTGCGACCCTATTTGGGGGTGTTATAGATTGGTATCTAGAGCCAAGGTTATAGAGAACCAGGTCAAATGTTTTTACTTGGACTATAACCGTTTTCAAACATTGCATCATACAAAGGGGTTTTCACGGGACATACACTCACTAGTTGTTGCATTAGTTGGTCATACTAAATGCTGTCAAGATTGATATACGTGTTATAATATAATACGTATATTACTATAAGGGTCTTATAACGATACTTATATAAGCTACTTTTGTCTTGTCACAGATATAGTCATGTCATCAGACGAGGCATCGTCTAGGGTTACCTACACATCGATATCTAGTGATTACGAGGAGCCATCAGACGCAGGTTCTCTCGGAGTCGTTGTCTACGGATACGACGGACTACCCATGCATCCAGTAGACCCATATGTGGAGGCCGCTCTTCAGGCCCCACCATTTCCAGATAAAGTGCCTGGCCCTGAGGAGCCAGAGCAGGCACCACCTTCACTGGACTACGTACCAGGACCAGAGTACCCCGAGTACTTGGCCCCATCTGATGTTGAGATTCCCGTTGAGGATCAGTCTTATGTTGCTGATGCTTCACCCACAACCCTATCTCTGGGCTACATTGCTAATTTCAATCCGGAGGAGGATCCAGAGGATGAGTCAGTGGATGGTCCCACAGACTATCCAGCTGACGAAGGAGATGATGATGATGATAATTCATCTAGGGACGATGACGAGGAGGAGGCCTCTAAGGAGGATGAGGAGGAGCACCTAGCTCCGACCGACTCTACTGTTGTTTCTCTAGCTGTTGACCTTGTCCCCTCCGCTGAGGAGACAGAGCCATTTGAGACCGATGAGTCTGCAGCTACACCACCACCACCACCTGCATACGGTACTACTTCTAGGATGTTTGTGCGATCCCAAGCACCTATACCGTTTCCTTCTGAGGCAGAGGTTGCTAGGCTTCTTGCCTTACCTACTCCACCACCAGCTCCACTCACTCCATTATCATCACCACTTTCCCAGATTCCCTCACCACCATTACATGTACCATCGCCACCTACTACTAGCCCTACTTACGCTAAGGCACCTTTGGGCTACAAAGCAGCCAAGATCCGGTTAAGGGCTGTATCACCACTACCATTACCACCACCATCATCACCTTTACTCATACCCTCTATTGACCGTAGAGCAGATATTCCCGAGGCTATGTTGCCGCCTCGAAAGAGGTTGTGCCTTGCTCCCGGTCCTAAATTTGAGGTCGGAGAGAGTTCTTCTTCTGCTCCTGCTAGGCCTACTAGGGGCTATAGAGCAGATTATGGGTTTATTGGCACTCTAGATGCCGAGCTTAGACGTGATCGGGTTATAGAAATGGGTTATGGGATCACTGATGTTTGGGAGGACCCGACTGAGGCTAAAGAGGAGGTACCACCGACTATTATGGCAGAGTTGGGCCAGCAGGTGACGGATCTTGTCACCACTGTCAGGCAGGATATGGATGAGATTTATGTGCGGTTCGAGGACTCACAGGATGACCGGGCCCTTCTGAGAGGCTAGGTCAACATGTTACGCAGAGATAGGCATTACCATCTCAACACAGCTATGCTTGTTGAGAGTGAGGCTAGAGTTTCCCGAGAGGCATGGGCGCAGTCTATGGGCTGTAGTAGGGAGGTACATGATGAGCTCCAGGCATATCAGACTCATACTCAGATTCAGGATACTCGCATCTCTTTACTGGAGGCACTGGTCACGACATTGGTTTCTCAGACCACATCACTACAAACACAGTTGATAGCAGCTTTGTAACGTATTGATACACTGGAGGTTGGGGAGCCAGCTCACACTGATGACCCAGAGGATGTTAATAGATGTAGTTAGTTTACTCTTTAGTCATGTCATTAGCTATCAATATGTTAGCCTGTTAAGTATTATGGGTTATTCCCAGCTAGCACGGCGGTAGGACTTGTATTTTTTATTTCTATATCAAACTATCATGTATGTTTTCCAATTATATATGAAATGGATGTATTATGTCATATCAATGTGATCTCAAATATTACTATATACCTCTCATGTGTTGTGATCTCATTTTATTTATTGTGTATATGTCATGTAGCGATTATGATTGTATGAAATCTAACGTGTATTATATTTTCTTGTGATTTGAAGAAAATGCCTCCAAGAAAAGGAACCAAAACCACCCCCGCCATTGCCACTGCCACTGCCACCACCCTAATGACTGATGTTTCTATTAGGGCATTGATAGCCCAAGGCGTGCCTGATGCTTTGGCTGAGCAAACAATTCAAAGAAACACTAACCACAATGGCGATGGAAGCCAAGTTTCTAAAATTGGTATTACAAGACCTGTGCACCCTACTCGTGAGTGTACCTACAGTGACTTCCTCAAATGTCAACCCCTAAAATTCAAGGGTACTGAAGGAGTTGTTGGTCTAACTTAATGGTTTGAAAGAATGGAGTCTGTCTTCCATATCAGTAACTGTGCAGTCGAGAACCAAGTCAAGTATGCTACTTGCACTCTTTATGGAATTGCCTTAACATGGTGAAACACCCATGAGACAGTTGGTCATGATGCCGCTTACGGTATGCCTTGGAAAACATTTATGAAAATGATGACGGCTAAGTATTGTCCTCGGAATGAGATCAAGAAATTAGAGATAGAGATCTGGAATCTGAAGGTGAAGGGTACTGACTTGGCGAGTTATACCCAACGCTTTCAGGAACTAGCATTGATGTGCGGGATAATGTTTCCCAAAGTGTTGGATGTGGTTGAAAAGTATATGGGTATATTACTTGACATGATCTAAGGAAATGTGATGTCTACCAAACCCAAGACAATGGAGGAGGCTATTGAAATGGCAAACAATCTGATAGATCAGAAACTCCGTACTTTGGATGAACGTCAGATTGAAAATAAAAGGAAACAAGATGATAACTTTAGAGACAACTAGAACCAACAATAACCAAACAAGAGGCAGGACACTGGTAGGACTTACACTGCTAGGCCTAGTGAGAAGAGGGAGTATGGTGGATCTCTGCCAAAATGTTCCAAATGCAACTACCATCATGGTATGGTCCGTGTGCACCGAAGTGCCACAAGTTCAACAAGGTTGGCCACCTGGCCCGTGATTGTAGGAGTTCTAGCAATGTTAACACCGGTAACAACCAGAGAGCCACTATGGCTAATCAAAACGGTACCGGTTGTTATTAATGTGGTGCTCATGGGCATTTTAAGAGAGAATGCCCAAAGCTGAAGAATAAAAACCCTAGTAATCAAGGTGGGAATGGCAATGCTCCAGTAAAAGTGTATGTGGTGGTCAATGGGGGACAAACCCAGACTCCAATGTCTTTACGGGTACGTTCCTTCTAAACAACCGATGTGCTTCTATCTTATTTGATACTGGTGTCGATAGGATTTTTGTGTCTACTGCATTTAGCTCCCTAATTGATATCACACCAACTACATTAGACCATTATTACGATGTTGAACTAGCCGGGAAAATAATTAGGATAAACACTATCATTCGGGGTTATACATTAAACTTTTTAAATCCTCCATTCAACATCGACTTAATGCCCGTAGAACTTGGTAGTTTCGACGTCATTATTGATATGGATTGGTTGGCGAAGTACCATGTTTTCATTGTTTGTGATGAGAAACTCGTTCGTATTCCCTTCAGAAATGAGACATTGATTGTTCGTCGTAGCAGAAGCAACTGGGGTAACGAGACTTGATTTAACATCATATCGTGCACTAAAACATAGAAGTACATTCTAAAAGGATGTCATGTCTTTTTGGCACATGTTACTACAAATAAGACTGAAGAGAAGTCAGAGGAGAAGCGACTTGAGGATGTACCAATCATTTGAGATTTTCTTAAAGTATTTCTCGAGGACTTGTCGGGTCTTCTACCGACTCGACAAGTGGAATTTTAGATCGATTTGATACCTAGTGATGCACCTGTAGCACGAGCACCTTATCGATTAGCTCCGTCCGAGATGAAAGAGTTGTCGAAGCAACTGCAAGAACTATCTGACAAAGGCTTTATAAGACCCAGTTCCTCACCTTGGGGAGCTCTGGTCTTTTTTGTCAAGAAGAAGGATGGATCATTTTGAATGTGCATTGACTACCGAGAACTGAACAAGCTAACGGTAAAGAATCGTTATCCATTCCTGAGGATTGATGATTTATTTGATCAACTTCAAGGATCGAGTGTCTACTCGAAGATCGATTTAAGATCGGGCTATCATCAGTTACGAGTTCATGAAGGAGATATTTCGAAGACCGCTTTCCGAACTCGTTATGGTCATTATGAATTTCAGGTTATGCCATTTGGTTTGACGAACACACCGGCAGTATTTATGGGTCTAATGAATCGGGTGTGCAAGCCATATTTGGATAAATTTATGGTTTTCTTTATTGACGATATCCTCGTCTACTTAAAGAACAAGGAAGAACATGAAGAGCATTTTAAGTTAATCTTAGAGTTGCTAAAGAAAGAGGAGTTGTATGCTAAATTCTCTAAATGTGAATTTTGGATTCTTAAGGTACAATTTCTCGGCCACGTGATTGATAGTCAAGGCATTCACGTGGATCCCGCCAAGATCGAATCCATAAAAGATTGGGCATCTCCTAAGACTCCAACGGAGATACGTCAATTTTTAGGTCTTGCTAGTTATTATCGGAGATTCATCGAAGAGTTCTCAAAAATTGCTAAGCCAATGACCAAGCTTACTCAGAAGAAGGTCGCCTTTAAATGGGACGACAAGCAAGGGGCAGCTTTTCAGACATTAAAGAATAAGTTGTGTAGCGCACCTATCTTAGCTCTCCCTCAAGGAGCTAAGAACTTCATTGTTTATTGTGATGCGTCGCATAAAGGATTGGGTGCGGTGTTGATGCAAAAAGAGAAGGTGATTGCTTATGCATCGCGATAATTAAAGAATCATGAGAAAAATTATACTACTCATGATTTGGAACTTGGTACAGTGGTGTTTGCTTTAAAGATTTAGAGGCACTACTTATACGAAACCAAGTGTACGGTATTCACAGATCATAAAAGTCTACAACACATACTTGACCAAAAGGAGCTGAACATGAGGCAACGACGTTGGTTAGAGTTGCTCAGTGATCACGATTGTGAAATTCGTTATCACCCGGGGAAAGCAAACATAGTGGTCGATGCCTTAAAGTCGTAAAGAATGGATTAAGCCATTACGGGTTTGAGCCTTAGTCATGACTATTGGTTTGGATCGCCCTAAACAAATTTTGGAAGCTCAAATAGAAGCATAGAAACCAGAGAACATCAAGAAGGAAGACGTAGGAGGTATGATCAGGAAGGATATACCGAAGGAAAAGTTGGAACCCCGTGCTGACGGAACTCTATGCTTAAATGGCAGGAGTTGGTTGCCATGTTATGGTGATTTAAGGACTGTGATCATGCACGAGTCCTACAAATCAAAATACTCTATCCATCCGGGTTCTGACAAAATGTATCAAGACATGAAAAAGCTATATTGGTGGCCCAATATGAAGACCGACATCGCCACCTATGTTAGCAAATGTTTAACGTGTGCTAGGGTCAAGACTGAACACCAAAGACCATCGGGATTATTGGTACAACCCGAGATACCTCAATGGAAGTAGGACAATATCACCATGGATTTTGTCACAAAGCTTCCTAAGTCGTCGCAAGGTCATGACACCATTTGTGTGATTGTTGACCGACTTACTAAGTCTGCAATCCTTACGCCAATGAGGGAAACTAATTCCATGAAGAGATTGGTGATAATGTACTTAAAGGAGGTAGTCACGAGGCATGGAATACCTGTCTCAATCATTTGTGATCGTGACCCTAGATTCGCATCGAATTTCTAGATATCACTTCAGAAGGCCCTGGGTACTAACTTGGATATGACTACTGCGTACCATCCACAAACCGATGGACAAAGCGAGAGAACTATCTAAACTCTCGAGGATATGCTACGTGCTTATGTGATCGACTTTAGAAGTGGTTGGGTTAAACATTTACCATTAGTCGAGTTTTCATATAATATTAGTTATCACGCTACCGAGGTTGGACAAGTTTAACTTACCGGTCCAGAAATAGTTCAAGAGACAACCGAGAACGTCATTCAGATCAAACAAAGAATGCAAGCCACCCGTGACCGACAAAAGAGTTATGCCGATTAAAGCGTAAGCCAATGGAATTTCAAGTTGGGGATAGAGTTATGCTTAAAGTTTCACCTTGGAAAGGGGTCGTACGTTTTGGCAAACGGGGAAAGTTAAACCCTAGATATGTTAGACCTTTCAAGGTGCTGGAAAAGGTTGGATCCGTTGCTTATAAGCTTGAGCTTCCTCAAGAGTTGAGCAGGGTTCACAATACATTTCATGTATCCAACTTGAAGAAATGATATTCCGACGAACCATTAGCCGTTCCATTAGAAGGACTTCATGTTGATGACAAGCTCCGTTTTATGGAGGAACCCGTAGAGATCATGGATCGAGAAGTCAAATGGTTGAAGCAAAGTCGTATCCCAATTGTCAAGGTTCGATGGAACTCGAGGAGAGGTCCTGAGTTCACATGGGAACGTGAATACCAATTTCAAAAGAAGTATCCGCATCTCTTCACTGAACCCGTATCTTCGTCAAGTGTCGCGACTTGAGCCTTGAGGACAAGGCTCTTCTAACAGGTGAAGACTGTAACATTTCTCATTTTCATGTCATTTCCCGACTCAATTATTATCATTATTTATTTTTAGAGTTTTACGCGTTCGCTTTTAGTTATTATCCTATACTTAAATCGCGTAAACTAAAAATCAACATTCAACATAAACGGACACCAAACAAATACCCACTATTATACCCAATATTTAAAAATTAATCATTTTATCACTTAATAAACCACTAGGGCCGGATTTATTCACACATATACATAATAAATTACAAAACTCACTAGTTAACTTTCTTAAACCCCACCATGTGTACTCTTATCCCATGTATCCATAAATTGGCACATCAATGTACCCTAGATCAAATCCCATGCGTCCATATGCATGGATAGGAGGAGAGGTGTGTACAGTTCTTACAAGGTGTACCATTAACTATACTAGCTAACCAAGGTTAATTTAAGGTTGTTAAAACTAACTCATGTTATATAAGGTAGGTCCAAGACTCATTTAACTCATACATAACAATCACTAGCAAAATTCACAAGTAAAATATCTCCCAACAACAATCAACCCACGACTCACTTTTTATTACTAGGGTTTCCTATTAAATTTCATTCTACAAATATTTCAAGCATTCAAGCATTCATTCTAAGTATATCTAAGGTGATACAAGAGTATTGGAAGCTTGGGTTGGTGATTTATCATGAGTTATACAATAAACTAATTAGGGTTTTCCTAATTAGGGTTTGATCTTGTGATTGATTCATTGGGTTAAAGCTTAAGTGTAGGCTTGTGTTCATCATTCCACAACATTTCTATAAGGTCTATTTAAGATTTAACATTTCCATTTATTCATATTTCTTACTTTACATGCTTGTTATATGTGTTAAACACCACCTAGGTTAATTTCTTGAAATTATGAGATATTACAAGGGTATAAGAGGTTCGAATTTTATATCATGTATGGTGAAATAACACTTAAAATGGAAGTACACATTATATATAAGTGTTAATAATTTATATGGTTAGTTTATGAATTATTTTGTGTTGAAAGTTTTAATTACAGTGGAGAATCCGTGACCTTCTGTTGGCGGTCCCTTAAAGGACTGGCGGTCCCTTATATATAAGGGGGCCGCCCATTATTTAAGGGGGCCATTTTCTTGAGACTAAATTTTTTTTTTTCCAGAAATTTCTAAAATGCTTAGATTAACATATTTCTAAAAATCCTATTATTAATAAAGCCAAAATCATTTAAGCCATAGCAATCAAACTTGTAGTACAATGCATTCTAGGTTCAATTCAAAAGAGCATACAAATTGACATGTTCATAAACATATATAATATATTAAGCATAACTAAAATGTATCAAGGTGCATGCAAACATTAGTTTAGGATGATAAAATTGAAAGATCATCCATGGCAAGCTAGGTTGCCCATACTAAGTACTAAGTTACTAACAAGTAGCATAAGTCAAGACACATAATCATAATAGATTAGTAAATAATATAGATAATAATGTCTTAAAGAGATTTCCTCATATCTCACTTCTTCATGTTCCTCCACAACCTTCGAAGACTTTTTCCGATTGACCTTACTCCACCACGATGCTCATTTCGTATTTGGACTTGACGGTTGATGATTTCGGTTTGGCATAGAAGATTGTTCAAGTCATGATTTTCATAAGGAGGGTTTTAATGGACTCCAGAAACAACATTTGATGAGGAAGAAATGGTTTGAAAAGGAGATGAGGAATTGGATTGAGGTGACTCAACATCATTATCATCAGTAATGACATCAATTTAAAGAGACGAGGAAGTAGGATTTTGAGTGGTTGAGGAGGAGCTAGCATTTGGCTCACGTGGTCTTTTCTTGCCTCGATTCGCTCGTGTCTTCCGCTCATAATGAGGAGCGAGCGGATGCATGGCTCGATCATGTGAGAGATAATGATCAAAAGCTAGCTCGGGAGATATTGACACGACATGTTTGAATAACCTAGTCAATAGCATACCATAAGGTAGGAGTTCCTTAGGTTTGAATCGAGTCCTTTCCATTCTTTTGAGAATGAAAATGCTAGGTTATATGTGTAACACCCCCAAATTGGGTCGCAGCGGAATAAGGGTCCGGGGCGTGTTACTTCATAGATCAATAACACAAGATGTATATAGAACGACCAAAAAGTCGTTTAAAACTGATACATTGGATTTTAACAAAGTATTTGTTACATAAGCCGGTGCTTCACTTGTCCACTTGTTCATAGTACAAGATTTCTAGCACATTACAGTTACTCAAAATGTATTGCGACAAAACTTTAAATGCATGGAATCCCATTCAAAACCACTATGTTTCCTTGTACATCTTGCTTACTGTATCCACCTGAAAAAATTGTTTTAAATAACGTCAACAATAATGGTGGTGAATTCTAGGTTTGATAAATTCATATAATTGTAGGACCACATGATTTACCAAGTGTATGATAATGAAAAAATGCAGACATCATCTAAATGTAATTATGTTGCCTCTAAGCTCATGAAACTTGTAAGCTTGACGTCGTGTGAATACCAAATTAATGGCCTACATTGCCCGTGGTGATGTTCTAACTCCGCAACTCCATAATATTCGACATGTATAGTTCGTTTTTCCTGTGATAGGTAATCCACCGAAACGGGTTGTCAAAACCAATAGATCTATTTCTAACCTTCGCGGCTCACAGTCCAGTAATTGGACAGTTCAATGATATGGGTCAGATATGGGTATCGCTACTTAGGCAACTTGTAATCATAAACATGAAAACTTATCTATTGTGTCACAATTGTAAAGCATTGCATGTTTTTCACCCCAAAAAACATTTGTAAAACAAAAAGCATGTTTAAAAACGTGGCGGCTATGAAATAATCACCTTGTCGAGGAGTTAGGACACTTTAAATCGTAAATCCAACAACTCGTCGATACGCCATCCGAAGAGGCCTCATTATGAAACTCCCTAGTAATATAGTACTTTGATAACCGCATATAATTCTACATAGCTCAATCACCAACTAATGGTTTTGGTAAAATTGTGTTTAATAAATTAAAACGTTTATAATTTCCGTTTTAGTAAAACTAGCGTAACTTTCGCGTTTTAAGCCCGATTTTAACGTTTCTTATGCCCATCTTTTCGTATTAGGACGAGTTATCATAATTTGACATTTTCAATATTTTGACCCTCTGGTGAACAGTAACTTTTACTGTTCACATCAGACGTAAGTTTTATTTAAATCGTATTTGTTGTCGTAAAACCCGTAAATGTCGTATTTTATTCGTTATAGCTCCGTTTTTAGCGATTCTTTCGAGCACGATCTCGTAATTGAAAGTTCTATAATTTTATGAGGTTTACAAAAATATAACTTTCTGTCATGAACAGTAACTTTTATAAAAATAGTTTTATAAAAGTATTAATTGTCGTAAACTTGCGAAATTCATAACTCGTTCGTTATTAATTGAAAAATTACGATTCTTATCATTTTGGAATCCCAAAAATATGTATTATTTGTTAAAAATATCAAACTTGCTGTTTGATATAAATTTTATAAAAATTATTTTATAAACTCCGTTTAATTAACGTATAACTCGTTTTTACCGTAACTTTTTCGTTATTAATCCGTTTGACAAGTTTCTTACCTTTTCGGAATCGTCGTGAAATGTATTATCTTATAAAAATATATTATAAGTATGTCTTATACAACTTTTTGGACAGAATGTTGGTGTTAGTTAGATAAGTCCATTTTCAACCTTTGTTTCCTTTATTTATCATTTTGTATTTCACCAAAAGTCCCATATGTGCCTTATATTTTATATATGTCATATATCATATGTTTATTATGTCCATGGTCCATCAAGGTTCTTTTTGTCCCAACATTACAAGTTCTTTATTTTACATAATAAACCATAACTTTTATAATTAACCATAAATCACTAGTTTTTATATATAGTTAATTTACATAAAAACCAAGTGTGTACAAGTCTTCTCATCATTTATATTCTTATATTAATAATCATACAACATTAACATAAGTCCATAATTAACCTTAACTAGTCATATGTATTTCTTTAACTTGAAACATATTATGAAACCATAAAAACCCTAATTAACCCATAATCATGTTTACACCAAAACAACATGATACAATATTTTATCATCATTTTTAACATGATATATGTAATAACACAACATATATAAAAGTAATCCATGTGATCATTTCAAGTAAAAATCTCATTTTCATGATAAAATCCTAAATGGTGATTTAAGCTAACATAGAATAACCATATGCATAAAAATGAAAATTATAAGAACAAAAAGGGTTCTAGTAGACCTTATGATGTGTGATGATGATGATAATCAAGTGCTAAACCCTTGTTTAGCCCTAGAATCCAAGCTTGCACAAAGAAAACCCTTGTTTTCTTAATAAAAACCCTAGCTTCCTTTTTCTTGATAATCACTTGAAAATGCTTAGCCAATGCTTGGAAATACCTTAGAATATCTTAGGATGTATGTGTATAGGAGTGTATGGGTTGAATAAAATCTTGTATGGGTTTGTGTGGATGAGGGTATTGAGCCGTGGGCTCTATGGGCACAAAAGGGAGGTTTGTGAATTTTTTTGCTAAGTGTTTTTGCTTGTAAGAGTTACTTGCATGAATACAAGTATTATATAAGAGCTAGATGGTCAAAAAGGTGCAATAGTTAGTCAAGGAACATGGTAAGGTCTTAGGGATGGGTCTTGGTCTAAGTCTTGGTTAAAGAGACATGGTATGGTGTGGCTTTAATGAGATATGATGTACATTGACCAAAGTGGAAGAGTTTCTTATATCACTTGTATCA
>BQNB010124323.1:3895-16395 GCA_026074375.1 Tanacetum coccineum
CGGGGAAAAGCGGCACTCGACATCTATTAAACAAGACCAAGAACAAAGCCATACCATGCCCTCAGGAGAAACTAGTGATGATTGCCATGAATGCAACCCTTGAGGAAGTGTACAAGAAGGCCTTTGCCGATTCGTATTAACATGGTGTACCTTAGAGGGGCGTGAAAAGGCCGTGGAGACTTTGACCGAATGAATAGGGATCAATTGATAGACATTTTTTTGAGGAAGAGAATCAAGGATGAACATTTTTTTTCATTCGCTATGCGCTGACTGGAAGCGTACTCGCATGATCAATTGATGGATGGGGGAATTGCGTGAATGACGAGACCAACCTAACCTAAAGTGGGTCCTCCCCCCTTGATGGCGAATCTTGATTGACTGACACTAGGAACCTATTCGGAGAAAGAAGAAGCATGTCAGGAGATAGGCGGTAGAAGAATTTCCAATAGCGAATTACTTGACTTGATGGATGGAGGTAGAGCCCTTTAACTCAAGCACGAAATCAATGTTTAGTCAACAATAATCCACAAGGGCACTACCAAGCGGGATCGAGACTAGCCCCTTGTATATAGGGTTCCAAACCTGCGCTTCTTCAAATATCCCATCCCAGTAGGGGCTTCAAAGCTTGACTAAGAGAAAGTGGAAAGAAAAAGGGCGCGCTAGCTGCAATTAAACTAAAGCGCTAACGAGCAAGAATGCCTATAGATAGTGCTTTAGTAATAATCTAGGTAGGGCTTTTTCCGGAATCGATTCTATGATTGAATAGCAAAAGTGCTACTTAGTAGTAGAAACTCAGAGAGACGAAGATGGGACTATTTCATAACTGCTAACTCCTAGGATGAGAAGTGGGTCCCTTGTTTTTGGCAGGAAGAGTTTCATCCTTTGTTTCCCCTGGGTAGAGTGAGTCTACTTAGTGAACTGGTAGGACGCAAAGATCAATTGATTTATATGAATCTCGAGAGTAGATGGTTGATCGCTGCCTCCTTGTCCTGGAGGCTCTTCGGCTGGGGAAGGGCTTGCTATCATAACCTTTTTCCCAATGTATGTGAGGGTGACAAACTCCTTTTTGTTCGGTCATAGGTTGGTCCAAAAAATGAGAGTTGGCTTCCTTAAGTCTGTTGTTCCACAATAGCTTAGTGGTAGAGCGGTCGGCTGTTAACTGAATGGTCGTAGGTTCAAATTCTACTTGGGGAGAATTTAGAGTTCTCGCTTTTCTGACCTAGCGCCCCCTGTCCTTCTCCTTAGTTTCTAAACAAGCAGAATTACAGGACATCAAAAGTGGGAAGTTTCTTGTTGGTTTTTCTTCCTCACTCTCGATTAGGTGAACTTGGTTTGTTCAATTCATTAGCCGGAAGGAATTAGTCTCTACTAGCCTCATTTGAAGAACGAACAAGAAAAGGCTTACTGTTTAGGTAGGATAGATCGATGTGGTCCAATGGCTAAAGCTCTGCCAGCTTCTTATAGACTGACTTCTCTTTAGGCTCCGAGTTCTTTTTTTTAAGGTGAAATTCTTCTTCACCACTAGTGGCAATGAAGTTCTTGGTAATTAGCAAGGGGGAAGGAAGATCTCTACTCATTTCATTCATTCGGTGCCCGCGGTGAGGCACGACCCACAACAAACAAAGGGGGAAAGCTTGCTTTGCTTGTTGTAGCCCTATTTTTAGGCTTGGTAAGAAGCGTAAGCTATTGTTATAGGCTCGAGAAGGGTAGGCTCGCAGCTTCACTCAACAGAAGAGCCTGAATTTCTATTAGTCAAGCGCTAGCGCCCAACCGGGCTTTGAAGGGATAGGGAAAGGGAAGAAAAGAAAGATGGTCACTCCTTTTAGGAACATGGTTCGTTCATTCACTTGCTCATGAACTTACAGCTTCGCCAGAAGCTACGAAGGGGGGGGCCTTGGTCCGGGAAGGGAAGAGTGGCTGAGTGGTCAAAAGTGGCAGACTATAAATCTGTTGAAGTTTTTCTACGTAGGTTCAAATCTTGCCTCTCCTACTTGTTTGTTGTAGACTTTAGAGAAGAGAAAAGAGGCATTCGTCAGCGTAGGAAGGCCAACCGAGCGAAGCTCCTTTGGCCGTTCCGTGAAGTTCAATTGTATCGTATGTTAGTTAGAGAGGTTGGCGAACTACTACGATCTATAGATTCCCCATCCATATCCAATCCCAACGAGAATAGAAGCGAGTAGCTTCCGGCTTGGCTTGTAGTCGTAGTCTTTTAGCTTATATAGTCGTCGGCCTTCCTACACGCACGCGCCCGCCAGAATGCCTCCTTGGTTCGGTATGAAGCCAAGCCGATACATACGATAGGCGAAGG
The DNA here is from genome assembly GCA_026074375.1 of Tanacetum coccineum. Classification (NCBI taxonomy): domain Eukaryota; kingdom Viridiplantae; phylum Streptophyta; class Magnoliopsida; order Asterales; family Asteraceae; genus Tanacetum; species Tanacetum coccineum. Next base: position 6,204 of record BQNB010124323.1, read on the forward strand.
AAAGACCCCCATTTCATAGCGCCTGGGGAACGCAAGTTTGATCGAGGATTGGAGAGGAGAGGTGGAAGAAAAGGCTCGGGATGAATTTAGGAGTCTTTGTGCGAGCCGTATGCGGTGAGAGTCGCACGTACGGTAACGAGGGGGGTTCGCGTCTATACGTGTAGTGTGGTGGTTGGGCCTACCCACCCTATTTGTTCCATGATCTATGGGTCTACTGGAGCTACCCACTTTGATCAATTAGCCAAGATTTTGACCGGATACGAAATCACTGGTGCTCGATCTAGTGGTATTTTTATGGGGATTCTATCTATCGCTGTAGGATCCCTATTCAAGATCACTGCAGTTCCTTTTCGGGCGGCTGTAGGACGGACGGCCGCCTATAGGTGGTAGGGTAGGGTGGGTGGTACCGCTCAGATTGCGGCCAATCTTCCTAACCGCGCGCGGGCCGGGCTTAGAGCGCGTGAAACTCATCACTACCTCGTAAGGGCGTTGAGACCATAGCATGTTACACGAAAGCGCCGCTTTCTCTGTAGTATTGTCACACAGCTGCCCGCCTAGAAGAGCCACTCGCTCTGTAGTGTTGTCACACAAGATAAGCACGCCGCCCGCCTGCTGGCCGGGCGAATCTAAGTTCTCTTCCGGTCAACTGTCCACCCAGTCAAGTGCAAAAAAACACAGTAGAATCACGCAACGCACGCTGCTGGTGTGCTTCCTGCTCGCGAGGAAAGAAAGAAGAGCGACAAGGTTAAGTTCAGATTTGACTGTTTGCAGCATGGGAGCAGATTACCCAAAAAATACCTGGGAACAATGAAAAAACAAAAAAAAGATATCTCGGTAACGAAAACTATAGGGGGCTGTATTGGCGAGATCCAACGGTGAACAGCTGCCCAAAAGAAAAACCGCCTGGAAGTCCGAGGACCTTTAGTACTGTACTCTACCCCCGAACCAGCAGCCTTCGCGCCAAGCAAGACCGCCCTTGTCCCTTTCCTTTATCCATTCCGCCTCCTTCTTTGCTTTGTTCCAATAGAGTCTAAGGCAAAGCTAAAGTGGTTCGTATGCCTACTTTACCTACTTGACGAAAGGGAACGAACTTCGTTTCGTTTCCGGGTTTATGGATTGGATTCAGTCAGCCTCACTCCTTCCTTTTTATGTTGTCGTGATGGTTACCGGCGAACGCTCCCAAAGGCGACCCTCTCGAGTTTCCGGCTGTTTTCTAGATTGAAGTAGCCTTTCGTCGCCCCGAAGGAAGTCACTATCAAAGAGCTCGCCCTACTGAAGTACCAAAGGTGCGCTCAGCCCGGTGACTAAGAAATGGGTTTGCGCTTGAATTTCAGTGATGAGGTTTTTCGAGGGAAGTAGGGCTCTTATTGACTAAAAGTGGGTTCTTCGCTTTCCTTTAGAATGAAAGTTGCTATGAAGCCCCTACTACTTACTTTGTTTGATTCAAAAGGCGAACGGCCCCCCAACAAGTCGTATGGGGTGGGGTGCTTGTGATAAGCTGCCTTGGATATGAGGAATTCTAAAAAAAACAAAAAAGGAAAAGTCCGTTATTTTACGAAGATCTTTCTATCAATAGATAGGAATGAGTGTTCGATATAGGGGATAGAATCCATCTGCTCTTTCTCTCTCCATTTTTCTTCCCCTCTCCTCGTTCCGCCCGCTGGCCTATTGGGATAGCAGCCTTCGGGCTTTGCCTGCCCTTTCTAATAAAGAATTCTGGCTCGGCCCGGGAAAGCGCTGGCAACAACAGAAAGGAAGGGGTCCATGTAGCTGCTGCGCCCGCCCCCCCTCTTAGTCAATGGGGCAGCAGGTTCGGCATCTACTACAAAAGAGAGAATCCACTTCAGATAACCACGCCTCTGCTAGGCAGCGTGTGGAATGGCCGAGAGCGGACCTTATTGGATATATAATCCAAGTCGAGAGTAGAGTTACGGGAACAGCCGTCTGATGGAAAACGACTTTCACGTTCGGTTCAGAGAGCACTTTTTTCGTTGAGAATTCCTCGTTCCCTCTCGATAGACCAGCGGCGAATTCTAAACTTGTGGGGCCCTATCTATTCCATCTCTCGAGCCCCGAAGAAAACCCCCCTCCCCTTCGGATTCCATATCTCTTTTGACTCTATATATGTGGGCACCTGATATCTATGAGGGTTCACCCACCCCGGTTACAGCATTCCTTTCTATTGCGCCTAAAATCTCTATTTCTGCTAATATTTCACGTCTTTCTATTTATGGTTCTTATGGAGCTACATTGCAACAAATCTTCTTTTTCTGCAGCATTGCTTCTATGATCTTAGGAGCGCTGGCCGCCATGGCCCAAACGAAAGTCAAAAGACTTCTAGCTCATAGTTCAATTGGACATGTAGGTTATATTCGTACTGGTTTCTCATGTGGAACCATAGAAGGAATTCAAGCACTACTAATTGGTATCTTTATTTATGCATCAATGACGATAGATGCATTCGCCATAGTTTCAGCATTACGGCAAAGCCGTGTCAAATATATAGCGGATTTGGGCGCTCTAGCCAAAACGAATCCTATTTCGGCTATTACCTTCTCCATTACTATGTTCTCATACGCAGGAATACCCCCGTTAGCCGGCTTTTGTAGCAAATTCTATTTGTTCTTCGCCGCTTTGGGTTGTGGGGCTTACTTCCTAGCCCCAGTGGGAGTAGTGACTAGCGTTATAGGTCGTTGGGCGGCCGGAAGGTTGCCACGAGTAAGTCAGTTTGGGGGACCGAAGGCAGTTCTCCGTGGACCGGACACGTAGCTTACCGAATCAGTTGCGACACGGATGGGAATGCATGCTACGAAAGATAGGGTCGAGTCTGATACATCAACCGTCTACTCAATATCCTTGTACGAGTCCACAATCACTACACGAGATGAACCTTGGTTTGGTGAATTGAAGTTGGCCTTAGGTGTAATAGGACTCCCAGTTACTGTACGCGATCGTATACTGAGGTGCTCCCCGCCGGTTGTTGGAACGACGCGAGCCGGGCCGGGTCTCGATTCAGAAAGATGAAGGGCCAAAAAGTCTAAATAGGGAGTGATAAATTCCCCATCTCATTGGGGGCGGAAAACGAATCGACATCTCGATGTGATACAGCCTTTTCGATTTTAGTTGGGAAAGAACGGCGAAGTCCATCCGAACCGTCCAATGAAGAATAAGAGGAGAGCAAAGCGCCAATGGCGCGCGAAGCGCATGCGGAACGGGCACGGAGAAAAGGAAGGAAGTTTGGAGGAGAAGCAGCCGAGCTCATTCCCTTCGCTTCCTGGGCCCAAAGCAGTGCAGTCTTTCCTGGCCAAATCAAGGATTTGGGGCTTCTTTGCTACGCTACTTCACTATAAAAATCCTTTTTTTTTTAGTCATATATATAAATAGAAAGATAGATCCATCTATCCTATCCGATTTCTATTTTGATATCGAAAAAAGAATCTAACCAAAAAAAAAAAAAAAAAGTAAACCAAAAAATACCAAAAAAAAAAACACACACAAGACGAACGAACACAAAACAAAAAAAACTAAACAAACAAAACAAAATAGAATACCAAAAAAAAACAAACACAAAGAAGAAAAAAACAAAAAAAAAAAAAAAAAAGAACAACAAAAACAGACAAAAAAAAACCCAAAAACCCACAAATAAAAAACAAACAACAAAAAAAACACAAAAAAATAATACAACCACATACAAACAAAACGACTAATAAAATCAAATTTAAAACAATAAAAAAAACACAAAAACACAATAAAAACAAACAAAACCACAATAATACAAAAAACAAAGAAAAACAAACACAAAAAATAGAAACCATGCAATTTTTAAAAAAACAAAAAACAAAATAAAAGAAAACAAACCCAAAAAAAACATAAGAAATAAAAAAAAAACGAGCTAGGGTTCCTTCTTGGTCTTCTTGTAAGTGTGTTTCTTTGTAGACACACAAACGAAGTGTGTTTGTTGTGAGAGTGCAAAGAACAAACAATCCTGGCCCTCCATTTTTCTTGGCCCCCAAGTCGAAGTATATTAACCTTTGATGATCTTGGTGGATTTATGGATTGCCAACATGGCAAACCCATGTGGGGGGTGGGGTTATGGGATTGTGAAGTTTTTGGAGTATGTGGGAAGTCAAACGAGGAGGAAAATGACAGTTTGTGGGGTTGGGGAGTTTTGGCGGGAACAAACGAAGGAGATGTACAGTAATTCGAATGTTGGGGTGAGGGTTTGTGGGTTTGGCAACTTTGGTCCTCCAAAGTGTTAAGGGTTGTTGCACCACACGTCCTTGTGGTGTTAAAAGGTTTGAGGACTTGGCAAATTAACCCCCTGAAAGTTATATATAGAGTTGCACCACAAGTCCTTGTTAGTTATAACTCTTTTCTATTGGCAGCTTTGCCCCTTGTGGTTTAACTTTGCCAAATTGGCAGAATGGGCCCTTCTCTTTCTTTTCTTCTTTCTCCTCTTTAAATAAGTTTAGGGACTTAACAAGTTTAGTCCCTAAACTTGTTTTTCTTGACTTTTTGGCTTCGGGTTTGTCGGGGTTGACTTGGGTTGACTTTTTGACACTTGGGCTTGGACTTTGACTTTGTCTTTTTCCTGCTTTTCCATTCCGAGCCCGGTTTTGTCATTTTGGCTTCGTTTTTCGTCCTTTTCTTAGATATCCGTTCCTGCACAACACAATTAGCAAAACAAGCATATATTTGGCATTTTAAGTCCGTTTTTGGTTATTTTAGCTCGTTTTTAAAGGTAAAAGGTATGTGTAATTAAACACATACCAAAATCCCCCATACTAAGGTATTGCCGTGTCCTCACGCAATGCTATGAAGTAAGCATTTGGAAAACTAAGAATCTCGAACACCCTCGACTAATAACTTGGAAAAGTAGCTAAGTGTTCATCGAGGAAGTTAAAGACTCATAAGTTTTGAAAATCCCCGTCTTTACCATTTTTTATATGTACACCTATTTCTACACATCTTTTTGTATTTTTCATTTTTTCTGCTGTTCCTTTATCCCCCGCTCCGCAGCTGCTGGAGACTTAGTCATATTTTGAGCCTTTTGCGGTACTGATTGATGTTATGGGGGATTACTTGGGTTGGCCGGACTGTTTGTTTGCGAAGGCCGAAGGACTTAAAAATGAGGTTTTTGGTGTTATTGGACAGAATTGGTGCCGTTTTCCCACGCCTCATTTTCCATAATATGATTATGAGCTGCAGAACGCTTGAAGCTGGAATTTGAGCATTGAATTTGGAACACAGGCCAAACTACGCTCCTAGGCTCCCTTCTTCGAGGTTGATTCCCCCAGATCAAATGACAAGGAGCCAAAAGCGAAGATGGCAGCGGAGGAATCTGATGGCTAGGCGAATGGGGGGTTGAATACTCCGAGTCAACAGGGTTGGTTGGAAAGCCTAAGAAGAGCCGTGATAAAGAACAGTCTCGGAATAAGGAGCCCGAAGGGAAATCAAAGCGGGATATGGATCAAATCCTCCTCCCCCAAAATGTACCAAACTCAACATAGATGGATCAGCTGCTATGGGAGAGAGTGCAGGTGGTGGTATCCTGAGAAAGAGTTAAGGTCCAATTTTTTTTCCTTCTCTTCATTCTATCACAATGGTACTAACATGATGGCTGAGACTAGAGCTCTCAGAGATGGGTTCAAACTATGTTCTGATAAGGGCATCCAAGTGAATGACATCGAATCTGATTCCAAAGTTATGGTGGACTCCATCCTTGGTCTTATATCCACCCCTTGACATGTGCTTTACTTGATCAGAGAATGCATCAGCTTATTGTCTTCTGGCATGATGGTTTCTCACATCTATAGACAAGGCAACTCAATTGCAGACAGACTGGCTTCTCATGCTTACTCTCACAGGTCTGATTGCATCGTTGAAGCGGCTTCTTTTCTCTTGCAAACAAGCCTACTACAATGACAAGGAAGGCCTTGACTCTTATTCCTGTTCCCGGAATGCTTTCTTTCATCAAAGTCACGTAAGAAATAGAAAACGTACAACTCGTACAACTAAAGGCTTGTCAATTCTTGGTGTAATACTCACTCGAAAATGATGGGTGTCAGAATTTCTCACTTTTCAGGCAGTCTCATCCGTGTAAGAATTAGGAATTCCTCTTCCAACTCGTCCCAGAATGGGCGTTATGGCAAAGAACAAGAAGAAAACAAAAGGGGAAATTTGTCCAATAGTCACAAATGGTGCCTCCACAGGTTGACATCCGATCCAACCTAGTAGTAAGCGATCCGCCAAAAGCAACCAAAATATTCCTTGGTGAATCGGGCGAAAACTTGAACTACGTACATACATACTTTTAAAAAAAGGTAAAGCCAACAGACATATAAAAACTGGTGCTATTGCGGCTACACCTCCCGCTTTGTCAGGTATACTACGAAGAATGGCATGGATCGGTAGGAAATACCATTCCGGTACAATATGAGGCGGGGTGGGCATCGGATTAGCAGGTATATAATTGTCGGGATGCCCCAAAACATTAGGAGCATAAAAAATAAAAATGGAAGAAAAGATAGCAAAAGCTACCCAACCTACTAGATCCTTTACATAAAAATAAGGGTAAGAAGCAATTTTATCCATCTCTGAATGTACACCCAATGGATTATTTGATCCATATTGATGCAATGCGGCCAGATGAAGAAGACTGGCGCCTACTAAAAGAAAGGGGAGTAAATGATGAAGACTAAAAAAACGATTTAAGGTGGCATTGTCCACGGAGAAACCACCCCAAAGCCAAGTCACTATGGTATCTCCTACTACAGGTATGGCGCTAGCTAAGCTTGTAATTACTGTAGCCCCCCAAAAGCTCATCTGACCCCAAGGTGGTACGTATCCTATAAAAGCTGTCACAATCATTAATAGTAAGATTACAACTCCGACACACCGAACAAATTCCCTAGGACTGCTATAACTCGCATGATATAGACCACGAAAAAGATGAAGGTGAACCACAATGAGAAACATACTTGCCCCATTAGCATGCATATAACGGAGCAACCAGCCCCCTTCAACATCTCTCATAATGTGTTCTACGCTGTTGAAAGCTAGATCCACATGAGGTGTGTAATGCATAGCTAAAAAAACGCCAGTCACTATCTGAATGACTAAACAAATACCAGCTAACGGACCGAACCCCCACCAATAACTAAGATTGCTCGGGGTTGGATAATCTATCAAATGCTGATTAAGTATGGAGAATATAGGTTGTTTAAGAATCGATAATCGTTGGTTCCTTATAGTCATTTATTTTGATTTTTTAGAAAGAGAACTCTGGTTCCCTCACCTTTTAGCGTTCTGGGGCCTTTATATAAATAGAATATAAAAAAAAAGATATCAAATTAAAGTACCCTTAGAGTAGGGCGAAAGAAAGTCAATATGAGATTTGCGTTGGTTTTTCCAACGAAACAGTGAAAGATGCTGTTTTATCCTTATCCATGGATGGAGGGAGTGGATGGGGTCGCATCCGGGTATACGCCGAATTGCCTACATATCTTCTTCAAAAGAATCAGACCATTGTAGTTCAGTTAAAAAGACGTTTCAAAAAAGAAATCCATAGAGCAAGAGTATAGAGGAGAAGGCCTCCTCTCAATACCAGCTGACTATATGGCCAGGTTGTTGTAGATCAGCAAGCACCTCGGTGAGAAATGTCGGGTCTAGCACCCCTGCCTCATCCTCGCCAAGAAGCACGTGGTAAGTGAAGTATTCCACACTGATCCCCGAGGGGAGGTCAATGCCCATTTCCTCCATTCTACGTTCGAGCTCTTGATGGATTTGAGGCAAAAGTTCCTCAGAGGGCTGCCCCCGGAATGCGTCTGAATCAAACGGGGGACTAGACGGGAACGTATTGAAATCGGAGGTGGAACTACTTGGGGCCTCTGCTGAAAGACTTCGTTCAGATGGAGAAGATTCCGAAAAGGAAATCTCTACCCAATCTGAAGGGGAATATAGATTGGGAGCAATTGGATCAAACTCGGATCCATATTGGAAAATTTGAAGTCTTTGTTTCATTTTGAAATGGGTTCAATTTTTCTCTAGCACACCGCTTGCCTATTCCGACTAAGCAGCCCGGTGCGCATAAGCAAAACCAGAAGCCTAAAAGCATTCTAGTTGGAAGAAAGGAGGTAAGGTTTTCCTTACAAATGAAATGGGAATGGGGAAACTTTTTCATTCAGCAGAGTGTATAGCCTATATAAGGAGCGAAGTGCTGCTCACGTTACAGCTACTGTGTTGACTGTAACTACACTACGAGAATTTTCATTGGTTTGGTGAATTGAAGTTGGCCTTAGGTGTAATAGGACTCCCAGTTACTGTACGCGATCGTATACTGAGGTGCTCCCCGCCGGTTGTTGGAACGACGCGAGCCGGGCCGGGTCTCGATTCAGAAAGATGAAGGGCCAAAAAGTCTAAATAGGGAGTGATAAATTCCCCATCTCATTGGGGGCGGAAAACGAATCGACATCTCGATGTGATACAGCCTTTTCGATTTTAGTTGGGAAAGAACGGCGAAGTCCATCCGAACCGTCCAATGAAGAATAAGAGGAGAGCAAAGCGCCAATGGCGCGCGAAGCGCATGCGGAACGGGCACGGAGAAAAGGAAGGAAGTTTGGAGGAGAAGCAGCCGAGCTCATTCCCTTCGCTTCCTGGGCCCAAAGCAGTGCAGTCTTTCCTGGCCAAATCAAGGATTTGGGGCTTCTTTGCTACGCTACTTCACTATAAAAATCCTTTTTTTTTTAGTCATATATATAAATAGAAAGATAGATCCATCTATCCTATCCGATTTCTATTTTGATATCGAAAAAAGAATCTATTTCATTCAACGTTTGATTCAAAGAACTGTGCTTAGCCCTCCCCCGCTCATGAAAGGGCTCTGCTGCAATGGATGGCAGAGGGTCCGTAGTACTCGAAGCACTGGAGTGATCCAGTAGCCGGGAAGGGGCCTAGAAGTGCCTACTACTACACCACACTACACTTGGCTCTACACATTTACAGAGCTAACCCCTGTCCAGTGCCTGGCAGAGCTAAGGGGGCTTCAATTCTTACTCTTTATCCTCATCTTCGCCCAGGCTAACGGGGCCTTACTTATTCAGGGGGGAGAGTGGAGCCTCGAGAAGCACTGTTGAGAGGAAGATCTTTGGCCCCTCTTCATTCTCTACAGGGTTCCAAACCTTTCTTCAACATAGGTGACAAGGAGCGAGGCCGCGATGGAAGAGATCAAACACGGGAATAAGAAGTAATTCCATTACCTTTTTTTTTTTTTCATTTTTCTAGAGGGGGATGGGGAAAGTGGACAAAACAGACTCGCATTTCTCATCGAACAAATACAGGAAAAGAATCATATTGAAAACGCTCCTAACCCAAGCCCTTCCTTCGTAGAGCCATGTATTGTAAGTGATCCGAACCTGCCCGGAGCGAGCCCCCCATAGAGGCAAGTGAAGTTGGTGAGCCGTATGATGGGCAACTATCTCCTGCGGTTCGGAGAGGACTCAGCTGTTAGTTAGTACCCCCTTGGTTTCGGGGTGGACCCTTTCACTCTATTTTATTATATACGCTTAGTGAAAAGAATGTTTTTTGATACACCTAGGACATGGATTCTATATGAACCAATGGATCGTGACAAGTCGTTACTACTAGCAATGACTTCCTCTTTCATTACTTCATTCTTTCCATATCCCTCTCCTTTGTTCTCAGTTACTCATCAAATGGCACTCAGTTCATATCTTTAATTTCAGTTCGATCATTGACAAGGTTCAAAGAAAGGGTGGGCTATTGATAAAGAATCGATTCCAAACCACAATGCTAGCAGATGGCGGGCCTCCGCTTTGATTTTCATTCATTTTTCCCAGATTCAAAAAAAAAAACAAAAAAAAGACTCCCGGCGATCTTTGACCGGGCGGGGTAGGCAGAAGTTGATCCGGTAGATCGACTAGCAGTTTCAGCTACTGCTCGTGATGATGATTTTGATTAGCGAGATGTTCACTTTGACTTGGATTATGCAATAGATTTTGCTTATTCTCCTCCCACGACGTGCCTAGCTATTACGTTCCGACTCATGCATCTGCCGGTAAAGTCAAGCACGTCCAAAGTGATGCGCGCCCCCATAGAAAGAAGCACGCCCGCCCGAAGTAGCATCCTTAGACACGTCCTTATCGCGGGAGGAGAAGAGATGAAAGATTCATAG
>BQNB010124324.1:0-19957 GCA_026074375.1 Tanacetum coccineum
TAATTAGATTAAAATAGTTTTTAATTCATAATAAATTCAAAAATAATCAAAAAATGTTTTTATTTTTCTTAAAATTTTATTTTGTCCTATTTTAGGTTTAGAAATTAAGTTTGCATTTTTAGGGTTTAATTTTAATGTATTTGCTTAATTATCGCATTTTATTTGCTCCCGTTAATTAGTTTAAGTGTTTAATTGCTTTTAATTGTTTAGTTTAACTGTTGCTTTAATTTAGTAGTTATAGATAATCAAAAATATCCTTTCTCTCATTCAAATCATCATCCGAGCTAAAACGTGGTTTCAATTTCACAAGTCGTTGGGAAAACGACCCGGGTGATCATACTTCCCGGTTAAATATACGTATTATATATTACAGTGTTGTAAAAAGCGGTCTAGGAGGCCGCCTAGGCGGCGCCTAGGCGCTAGGCGGCCACAAACCGCCTAGATTTTTTCTAGGCGGCCAAAAAAGCGGACAACGACGGTCAACATGGCGGTCAACGGTGGTCAACGCCGGTCAGCGACGGTCAACTCGATTTTTAAAATTTTAAATTAGGTTTTTTCATTAAATTGGTCAGATATTGTTTTTAAATGGTGTTTAAGAATAAAATTTGTGATGTAATTATTGTAGATAAGAAGAAAAGAAATAGAAATATGAGATTTTACTTAGAAAAAACCTTAATTTAACTAATTTAAAGCCTTAATTTACATTTAAAGCCCAATATCTAATCTTTTGTAGACCTACTTACCTATTTGTGCTAAAAAATTTCAAATATACATATAATTTTAAAAAATTTATATAGAAAAGTTCAATCCGCCTAGGCCCCGCCTCGGCCGATTACTAGCTAGGCGGTGGTCAACCGCCCGACTAGCGCCTAGCGCTTTTTGCAACCTTGATATTATATATATCTTTTAAGAGTGAATTTTCCTTAGGAAATTTTCTTAATTGCTCTTGTGGTATTATATTGTATATTTTATTATGTATCAATTGCCAAGAGGCGATAGAGAGGATGGAGTATAGGCAGTTATATCACTAGGACAGGTACCAGGGAGTGATTGAGCATATAGCTGGGGTTTACAGTGTTCCAATGCAGGGAGCCTACAACCCACCTAGTTATGCTCAGCCGCAGTATGACCGGTATTATCAGCAGTACCCGCCTCCGCCACCACAGTATCAGCAGCAGCAGGATGATGATGAGTAGTGTCAAGACGGCACGAGTTGGTATTGTGACTGAATGTTTTGGGTAACTTATGTTCTGAAAACAATTTCTCTTAAAAACAATTATTATTATTATGGTGTGTAAAATGCCTCTGTTGGCATTTAAACAATATTATCGTACTTCCTATTAATAATTAATTAGGATTATTATTATTTGTGTGCTATGTAATATTTATATTTGCAACGGGAAAAAGAAAAAGAGAAGGACGCATGACGAAATGACATGAACCAAAGATTCAGAATATCAATTAAAAAGTATTATTTCACTTTCCTATTTTATCTTTCTCTATAATATTTTCACATTGAGGACAATGCTCATATTAAGTATGGGGAGGAGATAAATTAGAAAAGTTAAAGTTAAAATTAAGTTAAAAGAAAATCTTTTATAACATTTTATTGATCACATATAAGCAATCTAACTCTGGATTGATAACATTGCTGGCATATTTATACCACTCAGAAAAAATTGTGAGGATTAGAATTTAGAAATTCGGGTAACTATCTTTGATACCTAAGATGATTTTTATCTTTAGCTTTCTTGAGTTAAGGAGTGAGCAATTGCAAATATCTCATCCGTCGTTACTACTGTGTATATGTAGTTTGTCGCCTTTTCTGGAGCATTGATATCGATTTAAAAATTATATGAGTATGCCGGTGATTTGTTAATTCTAGAACTTGTGCTTGAAATCCTTGCGAGACCGCAGTAGGAATACGTTCGCGTGTTATAAATATTTTACTGATTAAGAGGTGATAAAAATATAAGTAAACAATAATTTTGTTCAAAAAGATTTCTAATAAAATTATCTAAAATTTTATCCGTACGAATTGAGAACGTAAATGTTGGTATTACTGTTTAAATGAAGTGCGAAGGTTTCAAACTTCTAAGTTCGTTTGAAGTAGTGTGCTTATCCTAAGTATGAGGGGAAATCAAGTTTCCCCCAAGATATAGTGAAATAAGGCAAAAATAAAGCCTTCTATAAAAAAAGAAGAAGAAAAAAGAATGATGTGAAGGAATAAGTTGGATGTATTACGAACAAGATGGAGTATGATTTTATTACAAACATTTTTCAACAAATAATAAATAATATCACTAAATACATTACCTCTTTTGATGTTTATGTTTGGTGCTTACGCCATGTCGGTGAAATTTAGTTTTTTGTACAAGCCTATGGTAATTTGAACATTTCATGACTGGGCGTATGAGTGACTTCCGTTTACTATCCATTTTACTAAATTGAGCGAGTGTGAAAAAGAAACTTATCTATAAAAATTCGTGAGTTGCTTTGTCGCGTTATCTATGCTTGTGATCATTAATTTGTTTTGTTAAAACGAAATACTTTCGCTTTAATTGCTTAAGGGCAATGGGGGGATTTGATAATACTCCAAATATACATAAATTATTCCTCGAAAATACATTAAATATATATGTTAACGCATAAAATATTGCAAAGTTTGCTTGTTTGTTGTGTAATATTCATATCAGGACCAAGAATGAAGAATAGGACTAAACGTGCAAAAGAATCTCGTTAAATACACTAACGGTTGTTATATGAAGAATCTAGAAAAGAATTTAAAGAAGAGTTAATGAACAAGGCCAAAGTGCGGCGCACATTTTCCTTATGCGGCGTACTTCAAGACGAAGTAAATGCCATTTATTTAAACACCAAGTGCGGCGCATAATTTTCCTTGTGCGGCACACTTCTCCTGCAGTTACTCCTAAGTCATAAATGATTGCAATGATTGTGCAACCTTTCACTCCCTAAATTTTAGCAACTGATGCACCATCCTCAAGTATAAATAGAGCACGATTTTGGAGGAGAAAATCATCCCTTGAAGCATTATTCTCATCCCATTCTTACCATCTATAATAGTTAGGAAATTGTTCTTAGGGAATTGTTGAAGAATAAACATTATTCTTCATCACATTCCAGGTTTTAGTGGAGGAAAGTCCCATTTGATCTTAGAAGATCGTGTTAAGAAGGTGTTATAGTGGTTATAGCTGAATTTCCGGGTTGTTGGAATTATTGTTCGAAGGAAACTCTTGAGAATCAATATATTTTTCTGCTAAGTTTGGTATAAACACGTTTCCCTTATTTATTATTATGAATTCTGAATTGGTCATGCTTGTTATGTGTTTTGAATTGATGAATATGTAGTAGTTTAACATGTTTGTTTAAGGATCATGAGGGAATTATGGATTAAACTTGGATAACTTAATGAATTTTTGAAACTATCAATATGAACTTGATGTTTTTATACTTGGACTTATTAATCATCATTTGATCATCATTCTAGTCCGGATATAGGTCGAAAGACTCCGGCTAAATGCTTGATTTCCAAGTTGTTTGTCTATGATAACTAGATGCTAGCCTTGTGAGGACTGGCTAACAAAATAATCATTAACCAAGGGTAAAAGGGTTTAATGCTTAACCTCATGTCTAACGAACTTGGTTAAGAAAGTTCATATTCCTATTTACCAAACTTGAATCGATCTTAAAGCATTTTTGTAATCAAAAGTAAAGGGCGAAAGGATTTTTGATTATAATAAATAGAGAATCGTTTTAGTAAACTAAACAATGAAGTCAAACAATTTTATAAACCATTGACAAAGCCCGGAGTTGGATTTTCAAAAACCAATTTTAGATCAAAAACTCCACCTCCTAGAAGAAGTCAATAATACTTATTCTTGTCCTAAAAACACCGCAAAAAACCAAAAGCCATGTTGGTCGCAAAACAACTTCATGGATTTCCTATAAGTTGGAACAACTTTCCACATCAAAGTTACATACCATGGGAAATGTGTCTTCTGTTCTCACATCCCAACCAATTGCATCAAATGCAAAGGATGTTTGGTACTAACAACTTTGGACCTATGAGATATTGGGGACCAAATGTTTGAGTTACTATCTTATATAAATAAATATGCCTTGGAGTTGACTTGAAGCCCGACGAATGGATCAAGGATAGTGGATGCTCCAAACACATAACGGGCAACCGAAAGCTCTTCTCCACTTACAAGGCATACAATGGAGGTAACGTCATTTTTGGTAGTAATCTTCGCGGTAACATCATTGGCAAAGGTACGATTTCTAATGACTCTCTCAAAATAGATAATGTAGAACATGTTGATAATTTAGGATTTAACTTGCTAAGTATAGGACAAATATGTGATAATAAGTGTAGAGTAACTTTTTCTGAACATGATAGTGAAATCACTAAGGACGGTAAAGTCATAGGTAGAGGTATTAGGAAGAAAGGCTTGTATGTGATGAAATTAGGAAATAAGCCAACAGACAAAATATGTCTTGCAACGATTGATGAAAACTCCACATTGTGGCATAGGAGATTAGGTCACGCTAATATGCGTCTCATTCAATCGTTAGCTTCTAAGGAATTAGTTAGAAACTTACCTAAGTTTAAGTTTGATCAACATTTTTGTGATGCTTGCAAAATTGGAAAACAAGCTCACGTTAGTCACAAAGCTAAGAACATAGTCTCAACGACTAGATGCTTAGAACTTCTCCACATGGATCTTTTTGGTCCATCCGCCGTACGGAGTTACAGAGGAAACCGCTACACCTTAGTCATAGTAGATGACTACTCTAGGTACACTTGGACTAGATTTCTTAAGGATCGAAATATTTAGTAAGAAAATCCAAAACCAATTAGGATGTACAATAGTGTCAATAAGAACCGACCACGATAGAGAATTTGATAATGAAGTGCAATTTGGAGAGTTTTGTAATGCCAATGGTATTACTCATAACTTCTCGGCTCCACGCACTCCTCAATCAAATGGCGTGGTTGAAAGGAAAAATAGGACACTTCAGGAAATGAGTAGAACCATGTTGAACGAGCAATCGTTACCACAAAAGTTTTGGTGTAACGCCATAGATACTTCAACATACATTCTCAACCGAATCCTAATTAGAGCCATCCTAGGAAAAACACCTTATGAAATCTTGAGAGGTAGGAAACCTACTCTTGACTATTTTAGAGTGTTTGGAAGCAAGTGCTTCATTTTAAACACCAAAGACTACCTTACCAAGTTTGACCCAAAGTCATACGAAGGTGTCTTTTTAGGATACTCGCAAAATAGTAAAGCCTATATCATTCTTAATAAACACACTAGGAAAATCGAAGAATCACTCAACGTGACATTCGATGAAACTCCTCCTCCTCCACCCTCTAAGACATCCCCTTGTGATGATGACTTAGATGAAGAAGAAGCTATTAGGGAAATCAAAAAGAAAAACCTAGAAAATGTTGTTGAGGATGAAACATTAAAGATTGATGAAATAGTCAATATTAAGGAATCTAGGAACCATCCCTTAGAAAATGTTATAGGAAACCTTAACCAAAGAACCATTAGATCACAATCCCAGAACAAATTAACTTCATAAAGTTTATATATCAAACTATAACCCTAAGAATGTGAATGAAGCCTTAGGAGATAAAAGTTGGATAGTCGCCATGCAAGAAGAATTAAATCAATTAATTGCTAACGACGTTTAGGAGTTAGTTCCACAACCTAAGAATTTGACAATTATAGGAACTAAGTGGGTGTTTAGGAATAAGTAGGCAGAACGGTATTGTTTCTCGAAATAAGGCAAGGTTAGTTGCTCAAGGCTACAACCAACAAGAGGGCATCGATTATGATGAAACTTATGCCCCAATTGCTAGACTTGAATCTATTAGGATATTATTAGCCTATGCGGTTTTAAAAAGTGCATTCCTGAACGGTTTTATCAATGAGGAGGTATACGTGGCACAACCCCCGAGACCTACATTGATTTAAAAACCGATCATGCTTATAAATTAAAAAAGCTTTATTATGGTCTTAAAACAAGCACCCAAAGCATGGTAATGATAGATTAAAAGCTTTCTTTATTAACATAAAATATAAAAATGGGAATGGTAGATAACACCCTTTTTAACTAAGAAAACGTTTAAATCTCATCATTGTTCAAATATATAACTGAAGACATTATAATTCGGTTCGACTTTTCAAGACATGTTGATATGAATTTTGCCAAAATCAGTGCATGCGATGAGTTCGAGATGAGCATGATGTGTGAACTAACTTTCTTTCTTGGATTACAAATTAAACAAATGGGAAGACGGTATAATTCTTTAAATTCAATCTAAGAAATTAAAGAAATGCTTAAGAAATTTGTCTAGAAATTCTAAACCAATGAAAACCCCTATGTCCTCTGATACTAAACTCACAAAAGATGAAGAGTGTGATCGTAGATAGTACCAATATCGAGGCATGATAAATAGTTTATTATACCTACGACAAGTAGGCCCCGATATCATGTTAGTGTTACCTTTGTGCCCGCTTCAAAAGGCTTCCTAAACCTCTCACCTTAGCAGGTTAAACTAATATCCAAAAAAAAAAAAATTACATTAAAGGCACTGATGCACTTAAGGATTATGGTATCCTAATGGGACCGGCATAGAAAACCATATATATGCGCTGAATCTCTGACATGCGGGTATTATGTGTACCGAAAGAGCAAATAGCCGGTATTTATACGTTCGTGGGATGTTGTTTGACATCTTGGTTCTTGAAGAAACAAACCGCTCTTGCTATATCCACTACCGAAGCCGGATATGTAAGCGCCGGAAAGGCATGTCAACAAGCCTATGGATGAAACAAGCTCTCATCGACTACGACTTATCGAACTCGACTACGTTCCCATCATGTGCGACAACAAAGGTCGCATTGACCTTAGCAAAAACCCTGTGCAATCAATATCGTACCAAACAAACAAATCGAAATACGTCACTATATCTTCGCGTATAATGTCCATAAAGGACATATCTCAATCGAAAAAGTGTCGTCCGTCGACAACATCGCCGACATCCTTACTAAACTCCTTAAAACGGAATCGTTTAATATCTACGTCTTGGTTAAGGACTGATGGAACAAACAATCCCATAAACTTAAGTGTCCGCTTCTCCTTATTCAGTTTCGATTCTAGTCCGTGTCCCACTCCGTGTCATGACAACTTGAATACTTCATCCGAAGTACTTTAAGCATTTTTAATTCGCGAAATGCAAATTAAAATGTCACTCCTCTTTGTTAAATTTTTGTCAAAAACTCAAATAAAAAACCCTTTACTGATGGCGGCCCCCTAATATATTTGGGACCGCCAGGAGATATGGGACCACCATCAGCAGACCATAATATGGAACACTTAAACAAAAATTATCAAAACACAAAAACACTCCTTTATCTGCTGCCATTGACGGAACACGGCATAACAAAAACCCACAAAAACACAAATTCAATCAACCATTAAAATATCCATTAAAGATTAAATCAACACTAATAATTCAATCCTAACATCATAAAGATCATCAATTGTAAGATCATTTCATCTATTTTTCTTTCACATTTGAGTCTGGTTCATGATGAAACAACAAAAAAATGGAAATTGGGGATTTTGTTTTTTTTCTTTCAATTTTGTACAATTAAGACTACCAGATATAATGAACAACTAATATGCTTTTCATAGACCAAGAATTTGCATACATTAGAAAGATTAAACGAAAAATGATTTGAACAAAACCCCAATTTTAATTTTCAAATCACACACGTTAGGAACACCAATAAAATTGTTGTTATGCATTGTCAATACAACCCAAAAACGTTTTCAAACACATGCATAATGATCTCATGAACAAATTTCGAGAACACATAACTCCATATGTAATTTTCGACTTGTTTGGATGGAAAAATCAAATTAAGGATGCGTTTTGTGGTTAACTCTTAGAGAATTTATATTTAGGTCAGTTAGATCGTTACTCCACTTTTGTTGCATAAAGACCACACTAGCTACTAACTCAAAACATAAAAACAAATAAACATGAAAAAATAGGGCTTGATATCAAGATCTTCTAGTAACAATCCTCACCTAACCGTCTAGATCAATCAAAAGACAAGAAGCTACATACCCTTCATATCAAATTGAGTTAGTCAACCTTGCTAAACACAAAGGCAAATCTTGAAAAATATATTTTAATGGGAAGGGTTGAAGTCCAAACTTCGAAAATAAGAGTCATATTCATGCTAAGATTGAGTCAAACGGCATATGATTGTTTTTAGACCTTAAACGAACAAATAATAACCAACCTCGTTTTGTTCTTGAGGTTTTATGTCAATTCACTTTTACCTATAATCCTAAGGATCATGTTGTCACCTTTTGTCCATTCAAAATAATCAATTCTCCCTCACTCTTGAGGAATTCGGTCAAATTTTAAAAATACCATTCAAAGGTCAACTCTCTACCACCGAAATGTGGTCTCTTAACCATTTGTCAGTAAGTGTTCCAAGTAGAGGTCTTTATAAAACCAAAACTCTATTTCTATAGTCAATAAGTCCTTAACACCAAGTTCCACGACAAGTTCAAGATACTTCGTACTACAAGCAAGAAAACCATTGACGTGGTGAAAATAAAATTTTATCCCGAGGATTCAAACTCCATATGAAACCTTTGGGTTGAGATTAAATTCGTGAAAATGCATTGTCTAGGAGACAAAGGATTATGATCTCTGCTTGTTATTTGTCCACATGCTTATGTATTAGACATCACTCCCCATAACCTAGCATTTTTCATTCTCAAAAGAATGGAAAAGACTCGATTCAAACCTAAGGAACTCTTACCTTATGGAATGCTCTTGACTAGGTTATTCAAACATGTCGTGTCCGCTCTCCCTGAGCTAAGCATTGATCAAATCTCTCACATGATCGGCCATGCATCCGCTCGCTCCTCACTATGTCGAAGACGTGAGCGGATCAGCAAGAAAAGACTTGTAGTTCAAATGCTAGCTCCTCCTCCACCACTCAAAATCATCCCTCCTTATTTTTCCACTTGATCACATGGTGACGAAAATGATGATGAATCATTTCACTCCAATTCATCTTCTCCCTCTCAACAATTTTCCCATTCATCTAATGTTGCTTCTCGAGTCCGTCAAAACCCTTCTCATGAAAGTCATGACTTGAACACCCTTTTATCCGAAACCATAACTTTTCAAGCTCAACAATGAAACGGTCACCGAGACGGATTATGGTCAATTGGACAAGCTCTCAAGAACATGATTGGAGGAAAAAGGAAGTAAAGATGTTGGCATAACTTCTAAGAAACTATTACTATTATTATTATTATCTCTCTTATCCAATACATTATATTTCTTTTTATAATTAGAACTAGAACAATGAATGATGACTTCCGAGTGTTAGAATTATCTATAAATAGTTTTATCATCCTATAAATGCTTTGCTAGCTGACAATTTATGTTCTTATGTAAATTTTATTAAGACTTATTAAAATTGCATGCTTAAGATTAATGATTGATGCATTGTTACTTTAGAATTACTTGATTTTTGACTAGTATGAGATGTGATACTTCTGAGGGAGAAAACTGGGCAAAATTTGCTCTCTCCAGAAAACGGCCTCATAATTCATCAGGCGGCCCCCTTATCATTCCGGGACCGCCTAACGATATGGGACTACCCACAGGAGGGAACAAAAAATTTTGAATGTTTCTCTTTTTCTGCATCTTTGACCACCCTAGTCCTAGACTCTTGCTGTAACTTCTCTCTTTGAACACACAATTTCTTTAATCTTCATCTCTAACACCATGCTTTGCCATTTCCTTTTACCTTTTTCACTATTTAAACCATCAATCTTCTTCATCATCACCATCATTCCTCAAATCTCACCATCTTCACCCAAATTTCTTGCTCAAATCATCACCCAAACTTTTCGAGAAAACCAAAAATGTCGGTTCGTCAAGTATGGAAATGTAAGACACCTCTTTTAAAATCATCACCTACTTGTCATAATGACTCACCACCACCACCACCACCTCCAACTAACACTCCTCACTCTATCTCACCAGATATGAACTACCCACAAAGAGATCGAATTATTAATCAACTCCGCACCATCTCTGCACTCATCGATTCTCAAACTCCTACACCACCCTCTTCACCACACCCATTGGTTCCACCTCATACTAATGCTCAAGTAGGGTGTCATGCTAGGTTTTGTCATTGTTGTAGGTACACTACCAACCACTTCCACTCATTAAGAAATGAAATTAATTTCATTTAATTCCTTATCACCCGTCTCATACCTCAATCAAAAGTCCATCACCATAATGATTCACCATCTCCATCATTCTCACTCTTCAATTAATCACTCCCAAATGATTAATTTGCTTAAATAAATGTTCACTACCGTTTGGGTATCACATCTTATGAAGTCAAGAATCATCTAATTGTTTAATTTTATTTGATGCTCTAATTATGTTATGTTAGGTTATGATTATCTTATGATGTATCTTCATATATTGTCCTGTATGGCTATATATGCTCTTCTTAGAATTTAATGAACTTTATTTATAAGTGTCCAAAAGTGAGATTATAATTTTGAATATTTGTCATGCTATGTTGGTTTGCACTGTAATTCTAACCTTATTTGTAGCAAACAAATTATCGTAAGATCGATCCCTTGGTGCCCCGAATGAGGGGGGCATACATCCAAGGGGGTCATTAGTCGCGATATTCTTTCTCTCTACTACAATTTAACGATCAACCTTTTTGGATTTGACAAAAAGGGGGGGGGGGGGAATGGAATTAAACACATTAGTAATTTATAAACCTCTAATTTCCTATACTAAATGAGTTTATATTTTTCATCATCAAAAGGGGTAGATTGTTAATACAAATAATGTCTAAAAACGTTATTTATATTTTTCGACCTCTCGATGTTTTGATAATAACAAAATGTGAAAACGTTTACGATAAAATTAAACGTTTATAAATTACTAATCGTAAAATTCCATTTCTAAGATTAATCACTTAAGGTATGGATAAACAAATCATTAAACATGATTAGTGATCAAGAAAATAAATTTTCTTTTCTAAACCTTACATTTTTACAAAAGTGTTTTTATAAAAATATAAACACAAAATAATTATTTATAAAAGAAATATTTTATTAAATTAATTAATTTGAAATCAGATTTTCCCCCCTAAAATGAAAGGTTCTAAAACAGATAACACCTTCCCCACAAAAAGACAAAAAGGGGAGCGTAGTCTACGGCGGCCCCCTTATAGGCCTGGCGGCCCCCTTATATATAAGGGACCGCCGGGACCGCCTTTAGCAACGGCTCTTTTTTTGTCTCCTATAAATACTAGGCCACCCCATCTGAAAAACACAACCTCTTGCCACGAATTTTTTCAGATCTATTTTTCTCTCTTCTTTCTTTCTTTCTTTCTAAAACACATATCTTGATCATTAACACACCTTGATCTTGTTTCAAGTGATTAATTCTTTCTTCCTTCTTTCTTCTTCTAATCAAGTGCAAGAGAAGAACAATCATATTCTTCTACATACGATTTGTTATCAAGTGATCTCTCTCTCTCTTCCTCAAGATCACATATCTTCATTACATTTAATTTGTGTTGTTGTGTAAATTGGATTGTGTGTGGATCCAATAGTGTAAATTACGTATTGGTGTGATTTGGATTGTTTGTCAATCCAAGGGTATATATATCTTGTGAGTGTATAAAGACTTGGTGAAGTATTAGATTGGTTCTAGCTAAGATTAGGACTCGACATCTAGCTTAGTGTCGGAAAAGAAAGTAAGCGACGTGTAAATAGTTTTCAGAGTGGAGTACTCGGGGAGTGAAATAGGAACGAAGAGGTGCTTCGTTGCCAAACCACTATAAATCTTTGTGTCTTGGTTTGATCGTTTCTTTCTCTATCTCTTTAGTGTTATGGTTTACTTAGTTCATTATATTAGATATTTTAGTTGTGAGTCATATTGTTGATTGATTGACATATAACTCGAATCTAACAATTTTCAAAGCAAAGTTTTAAAACGACCAATTAACCAGTAAACTATTCAACCCCCCTTTTAGTTTCCTACACAAAACTCTTTCATAATACGGTGCATATGTGTAAGGGGATCTTTTTGGTAACTTTGGAAACTCTCAATGGTCAAAGGCAAAAGAGACCAAAGTAGATCACTCGCTTTGAAGGCTAAAAAGGAATTTAGTGATGAAGAAAGTTTGACCTCCGATAGTGAAGACGAAGAGTATGCTATGGCCGTGAGAGACGTCAAAATGTTTTTCAAAAGACGAGGAAGGTTTGTAAGACAACCACACGAGGAAAGAAAGTCTTTCTAAAGAAGTAAAGATGACAAAAATGGTAAAAGCGAAAGAAAATGTTTTAGATGCGGAGATCCAAATCACCTCATTGGATAATCCCAAAGCCACCAAGAAGCAAGAACCAAAGTGTAACACCCCCAAAAATATGACAACGCAGCGGAATACCACTTGGGGTGCTACTTCATAATACACAACGCTAGATACAAGAGAACGACCTCTAAATGTGTCGTTTGTAAAACAATCTCGTTGATTTTCTGAAATCCAAAATAATAGTTGTCCCATAATTGCATCACCATGAAAAACTTGAATGTAAAGACTCCAATGCACATCAAA
The DNA here is from genome assembly GCA_026074375.1 of Tanacetum coccineum. NCBI lineage: Eukaryota > Viridiplantae > Streptophyta > Magnoliopsida > Asterales > Asteraceae > Tanacetum > Tanacetum coccineum. Next base: position 12,738 of record BQNB010124324.1, read on the forward strand.
TAATCCAAGCATCTATTCACCTGAGAAAAACATGCTTAAAAGTCGCGCGCCGTGAGAGAACAAACATGCTTAAAAGTATCCGACAACATAATCAGTTGGTGATGTTCATAGGTTTCTGTAAATATTAAAATCTCAAGGGGTTTTGGGGTTGGTTTGGAGTGGTTTGTTTAGTGTGGTGTTTTTTAGTGGGTTTGGGGGGTTTGTTTGTTTTTTTGGGGGCTTGGGGTGTTTTTTTTGGGTTTGGGGGTTTTTTTTGTTGAATGGAGTTTGGGGTTTTGTTTGTAGGGGGTTTGTTTTTTTTTTTTTTGTTTTTTTTTTTGCGTTTAGATCTCAATACTTTCTCTTGTATCTTACTGCCGCAATGTAATCTCATTAACGCGGGTGTCAAAAAAAAACGATTAGAGACACTGTCTCCTCTACAGTACTTCGTACAATCTGATTCACGACGACTGCAATTAAATCCTTAAAACTTCTTTCCAAAATGATAACGCATGATTTTTTCTGATCAATCTATTAGCTGTAAAGAAATAGAGAGCAGAGTACCATATTCTATCCGCCAAATAGCCCCTAGAATGTAACGATATCGAGTATGGATCACATACATCTTCCAAAGTATGTAATAAGTGCCACTTAGATAATTCAATTTTGGTATAGAAACACTAAGATTACCATTCTCTCTAAGTTCATGAACTTTAACTTAGACTTGTATGTATGCCACTTCTTATTCAAGGCACAGTAAGAGGTACCCATCCGTAGGTGTTCGCCGTCGCAAGAGAACACCCGGGCATTAATGAAAACATAATAATGTCAACCCATCATGGGTGTTCCCTCCCAAGTACACCACGGCAAGGAAATAGAAGACATGTAATATGTTTTCCCTTAGTTTCACGCGTCCGTTTACCTGGTGTCCCCTCCAAGGACGACCCCGGGCAATAATATGTATATGTGATGTTTGTGCCCCGCAGGCGCCATCCAATCGTAATCACTACATGGGTAAAACGTCTTCTACTATCCCTAGTATAGCTAGTCGAGTCCGAACGTGGACAGTTTCAATCCCAAATAGATCTATCTTTCATAACAATATTCGCGCTCTCACCCTCTACAAGTGTATTTACACTGTTCATACAAGCAACACCTAAGCTACGTAGCCGTAATCCATAATAGTAATGACAGAGTGCGTTGTACTTAGTCGAAGAAAAAAATGTTCACCAAGTCTATTGTATCTCCTCGCTAGATATAAATAAATGAGTATGTAAAACCAAACAGAGTACACATAACCAACGTAAATGCCTTTAATAACAAGCATGTTCTCAACCTATCCAAAAATATATGAAATACAACCAGTAAACAGGGGCTATGACTCAACAAAAATCCCCTTAAAACAATCACATTGTTATAGGTTAGAGAGGGAACCTAGTTACAAGTATATTAGAATTTGGTATACCAGCAATTATCCCCCTCAGCGTGGTATATAAAACATTCTCAAATCGTTGATAAAAGCGAGGCTATAAAACTCACACTGATGTTCGCGGAACGAGTTGACAGATAGGCGCTCTAATATGCACACTCACAACTCGGGAAGACGATCAACGGCTTGATCCGAAGATATTTGCCGTTTATCTTAACGGTTAGACGCGCGTCCCACTAGTTTAGGTGATACTAATGAATTTAATAGTTACCCAAGTGGTGATGATTACATCAAACGCGACCTCGTTGATAAATACAGATTTCAGGTTCCGAGTGGCAGTGATTGGTTTTTGTGTATGTTGTTATTTTGGTAAAATATCATCTCAAAAGTATAGAATTCACATATGGTGGGATTAATATAACAGAAGTATGAGTAACTTAACAGAGTTCCAGATCATATCTTACCTTGAAAGAGATGACGACGCAATTACTCTATAATTCCTTTACTGGAGGGCAATGATATATATATAAACGAACCTAGAAAATTAAAAGATTTATTCTCTGAACACGCTTAGATACGAGCGCTTGCCAAGTATAGTTATACATCTTAACGCTATGAGTACATAATAAACTAATGAGGTTTGACAACGTTTTCGTGAAGATCCCCAATTGCCGTTAAATTAAATAGGATTCTTTCATAAATATAATCGAGTGAACGTTTTAAAGTACCAATTAAGGTAAACGGTTGTTGAGCTAATCCCGTACCAAAGGTATGACTTTATCTAGCTAGGATTTATAAAACAACATTTGTATACAAATTAATATTTTGTTGGTTAGTCGAGTTATATGACTCATTATACTTTTAAAACATCTCTAAGATAGATAACGCTTATGGGCCCTATTTACACCACGCCTGATCCAGTCGGACGATACTATATCAGGTTGTATCATAAAAATAGTGAGATTTATAGAACAATTTCGCCATACTCTTCTCGATATGTGAACGTTTCCCTATTGTATTACACAAACTAAACGGATTTTTTTCACTTTTTCATTCACAAATCTAGGTTTATCAACTCTGCAATCGCGTGTGTTTCAATACTTTGAAGCTATATCAACTTCTAAGTACTACAAAATGAAAGTAATTAAAGTCAAACCACCATTTTAAAGCGGCAATTGATCAGAAATCACTGCACTAAGGCGTGTGGGGCTTTCAAACCACAGATAAACCAAACACCCTTGTGTTGGTGTTTTCTACTCACAACAAACGGCACCCGAACATCGGAGCTTCTGCCACACAACCAAACGCAACCACTGTGGTGCGAGGACACGCGAACCAAACACCCCACCTCGCCGCCCAACACCTCAACTGAGTCGCGATATGTGTCCCGTCATTCTCGCCAATCCAAACACACACCCCTGGTATGTTATCTAGATTCAGCAAACCAAACACATACACTCAAAACCTTATGTGTGTTAAACTGCTCGCGAAGCCAAAGTCCATATCGGTCGCCTGCAAGTCCCTACTCACCACACTGTTGGGGTTCCTACTGCTATCCAAACTACCCTTTGGGTGTTTCCTTCTCACTCAAACACTCCATTATAGAGTTTTCTAGCACAACCAAGCGCATCCTTAGATCGGTGTTGGGCAGCCAACCTAAACCACGCCCTTGTTGTGATTCTGGCCAACAAACACCCCTACTTCGGTGTTATCACCTTAAAACCAAACAGCCCAGCCTTGTGTGTGCTCGTCGTGATATAATAACACTCAAACGAAACGTACCCCACATATGGTGGTTCACTCAACTCGAACGCACCCCTCCCTTCGCGGCTGATACTAACTGCCAAATGCACCTTTGGGTGGCTCACAGCTAAACATCTCTCCCCCCCCCCCCCCCTCCCCCCCCCCCCGTGCTGTGTTCAACAGCACGACCCTAAACAAACCCGCCACCCTAGCGTGGCGGTTTAACACCAAGACAGTTTTCAGGGGCTGTTTATTTGTTTAGTTATTATAAATTGAGAGATGGGTATATTGAAACAAGATTGGTATGTGGTGTATATAAACACTTTAACGAGGTTACATTTTATTTAGTTATGACTGATTTAATGACAATTATATTAGATACACCCTCCTTCGTTCTTGTTAGAAAGAAACATTGTATTAATCAAAATTAGCTAGGTAACTCAATTTCAAACCTTTAAAATTTAGAACAACACCGCCAATCACACAACTACCTACTACCCCAGCATCCAATGATTCATATGACCAATCGAAGGTAGTTTTTTAACAACAAAAGCACATATCAAATTTAGATTAGAAGTATGCCCCACCCATTATTGCTTACAACCCAAACCACACGCACACCAAATTGGTTTGACATAAACCAACCGCCTTTGGTGTTGGCTGCCACGACCCAACGCACCCTAGTTTGCGAAACAACAAACCCAACGAACACCCCCTTGCTGTTATAACCATAACCCGAACCCCGACTCCATCCCCTCCCTCCCTATACTCGGCTGTCCCAAAGCCAAACCAAACACCCCTTTTTCCTGCAAACCCATCCCGAAGCCCTCTTCGGTGGCTGTCACCCCGAACCATACGCACCCCTGTGGGGCTGAGAACTAAACCAAACGCGTCCCTCGTGTGGTTTAAAACCACACGCACCCTTGATGGTTATAAACAACACCAAATGCACCCGTTTGGCTATTTTAAAACAGCAAACCACACGCACCCATTTGTTTTTACAACCCAAAACGCACCCTTGTGGATGGGTTTTTATTAACCCAACGCATCCCATGGTGGTGTTGTTTATCCACCGAAACAAACCACCCTCGTGTGGTGGCTGTGACGTGGTGGTGATGATGACGGTGGCGTGGCGGGGCTGTCGTGGGTCAACAGCCGGAGAGAAGGGGGGAAATGGTGCGAGTGAGGGCGAGTGGGTATGGGGATCGAGTAGATCGGTTGATGAGGTTCATCTTTGGTCTTGGCCGGAAAAGTCCGCCGGAAAACTTTTCCGGCGGCGGCGGCGTGGTGGTGGCCGAAATCCGGCGGTGGGGGAGGGGTGGCCGGATTATTTGGGAGAGAGAGAGTGTATTATAAATGTGTGTATGTGTATAAAGATGGAATGAAATGAAAAAAAATATATAAAAGTTTTATTTATAATAAAACTTTAAAAATAAGTGATAAGTTAATAATAGTTGAGGGTTACTTGTGTAAATATCTAATGTAGTTTTTATAACTTCCGGTTCGGGACTCGTTTGAGCTAGTTAACGGTCGATTCAACGCACGAAACTTGCGCCATTGTTTTTCAAATCATTTTTCTGATAAAAATGAGTATTCACTTGATAATATTTCATAAATATTTTATAACATTTAATAAAATATCTGTTATTCATTTTGCGAACCGGTTTTGCCTCGTCCGAAATAAAAATGGATTTAAGCTCGAGTATTCACGTTATCAACAACGCTTCTAATTAAAAATGATGAATAATTTATTTAATATTTTTATTAAATAAATACTGATAACTAAAAACAATTTTAATTATTTTTGTGTGTTCGCGTTGTATGTTGTTCGTTAAATGTTTGCGGTGCTGTTTTAGCCCTTTTCGGCTCGTTTTCAGGTTTCGGGCAAAACTAAAAAGTCGTCAGTAATTTCGTTTTACATCAAGTTGCTTTAGAGTCCGAATAATGAAAACGTGGTTTAGCTGTTCGTTTTTGATAATTCAACCTAGGAATAATTTATATCTCCTTTAAAATTCTGAAAATTCTCGGATGTTACAATATATATATACACACATATATACATAAATATATACATCAGACCCTAAAAGTCAAAGGGTAAAATCGTCATTCGAAATTTCAAAAATTCTCGGATGTTACAGTACCTACCCCTTAAAGAAATCTCGTCCCGAGATTAAATTTGTGTTATCCGATTGTGTGACCAAGGAAAGACTTAAAGTTTAATAAACTCGTTCTAAACAAGGCGCTGATAACTTTATTCAGCAAAATTCGGTGTTTCTACACTTCTCAATCTACCAAAAATTTTGGCTAGGTTTGTCCAGGATATTTAATCCATCAAAATGGGTATCTCAAAATATATCATTACAGATCTTATGACTAGTATAACCGCGGTATAGGAAAAGTCTCATTATAGTGAAAACCTCAAGAAGAAAGGGTAGTCGCGTGAGTATGTTTGTATAAGTCTATAAATGTCCGAGGACGGAGTCTCGTTTCTACTATCTGTAATGTTCGATGATTCACATCAACGTGGCTTATGTATGTAAGTACCCAACTTACTTGGCAGTACTAGGATGTATCGCGACCTAAGTCTTCCTACTAGTGGCCCGAAATGAATAGTCCAACTATCTGTTTCGTCGATAGGTGTTTATCTCGTTTAAGGGGAGTTGCATTACCTATTGGATAAAGTTGTATCAGTCGGGACCGCTCCAGGACCCAACAACAGCGACCATAACGTCAATACTATAACAAATGGTGATGGGATGCCGAGAATGAGGACATTTCGAGAAACAATATTCCCAGAATAAAGTTTAACAAATGGGAGGAGCTCGCGGAAGAGCTTATGCGGTAGACGGCGGATTATGGTACTCAGTCGCTAGTTTAAGGACGAATCAACTCCAGTAACTCAAGTGTGTAACAAGTCTGTTAGTTCCACGAACAGTTCGTGATCGCGAGGATTAACAACGGCAAAAGTACTAACTTAATAATGTAATAAGGTAGCTTCAAGTGAGGCCTTAAGATTCTGCTGAGTGGCAAGACACGATTGTGTCTCTAGACCCTTTTAACGGATTCTGGTGATTATCTATTTCAGGTTCATACTCGTGTCATATCGGATACCATTAAGCTCACTCATTTATAATTTCTTATTTGCATAAAGAAGCGTCCAAATTTATGTAAGTAAAAAATGATAAACTTATGGTTCGGTGATTTATAATTTATTTATTTAAATGAAGAGGCGTCCCAATCCTTTTAAATAAATAGATTATAAATCATCCTACTTAATAATTCCCGATGCAATACGCGTACCCACATAACTTTCAAGGTGATGGATAACATGACGATGCATGTGCTCTAATGAGTATGGGATGAGTGTTTCAAACTCGTCTTTAGAGACAGGGAGTAAAACTACCCAAAAATATCGACCTAGAGTTCAAGATAGGTAATGAGTACCCTGGTTAGAGTAAACCAGGTAAAAGTCTCGATGAACCAGTCAACATAGCAATTATCATATAAATCCTCCTATTACAAGTCCCGCCCATACAAGACTTGTAATACTTAGATTTATACATAATCCCATGTAAACAGAACTGTGACGGGTTTTGTTTACATAGCAATTATCATATCAATCCTTATATTACAAGTCCCGCCCATACAAGACTTGTAATACTTAGATTCATACATAATTCCATGTAAACAAAAATTATAACGGTCTTCGTGTAATACAATATTGTATAAAGCTAGGAAGAAAATAATATTCTTAGAGACCATTGTTTAACTTACAATGTCTGAGAACGAAACGAGACCATTGTGCAACTCACAATGTCTTAAGAAATGCTCTGGTATTTATATAAATAACTCTTATATAAATAACGTACGATATATGCAAAGGGATGTAAGCATATATATATTATATATATGTATGTCATGAAAGCACATAATGCAACAAGTAGTGTAAGCAAGTAAGCAAGTAGTGTGTATGTACTTTGAAAAAGGTTGATGTGATGCAACGTTTGTAAAAACGGTTATAGTCTAGGGTAAAATATGCAACCTAGTTCTCTATAACCTTGGCTCTGAT
>BQNB010124325.1:8420-19957 GCA_026074375.1 Tanacetum coccineum
ATTTCTTGTTTTGGGTCCCTTTTAATATCAAATATGAAATGAAATTTCGTGAAAAATGATATTTTCTGTTAAAATTAGATCTTGTTTCATAAAATAAAAAAACGTAACAACTTCTTTGTGTTTTTGTTGTTTGAATAACATTTAGTATCAAATCTCAAATGAGTTATCATTAAAGATAAACCTTTTTTCAAGATTTCGAATTTCTAATTCTTGTGTGATAAATATTTATGAAAAATGACTAGTGTTACAGGTTGGATGAGCAGTTATCTTGGGATTTAAATTCATATTTTTTCGCCTTGGTGTGTGACAAAGCATGAACACAAATGTATGTGGTGATTGGCTCTTTTAGTAAAAATAGCATACCTTTCGACCTTCAATCATTAAAAGCCATTGTGCATCTTGCATCCTACCTTTGGCATTCCATCCATTGTGCGTCCTGCATCCATGGACCTTTGCTTAGCATACACCCTACTTCACCACCCAAATTAATGTCCTGGGTGTTTGGCATTACTTTTTTTTCTTGTTTCTTCTAATCTGCTTACTTTTAGGGCAAAGCAGTTTTCTGTTATCCACTGCTTAATTTGATGTAAAATAAGCAGATTCTGATAAGCCACAAATTTTAAATATACATTTTTGTGTTATAAACCTAAAACGTTTGTAAATAATTCCGTTAGACTTTCCTATCCTATTACTGGTTTTTCGAGTAGATTGCATTTATTACAAAATAAGAAAACCAAATACCATTTCTTCTAATTAATAGTCGGTTGTTTGGCATTGCTTACTTTTTTGGTTCTTTCTTCTAATCTACTCACTTCTTTTTAAGCAAAAGCAGTTTTGCGTTACAAAATAAGCAATCCAAACATGAAGTGATAATATTAAAGAGAAAACATGAACCTGTCCTGAAAATCCCAAAAACTAACCGTCCCGTCTTTACTCCCCGTATAAAGCTTATCAGGCCCAACGGGTAATGCAATACCACTAACAACCTATCACATTATAATAACCACATAAGTATCAAAATATCAAACAAGTAATGAAATTTAATAAAATTTATACCTTCTGATGCCCTTCAATTACTTTTCCCAATAACCACATAAGTATCAAAATATCAAACAAGTAATGAAATTTAATAAAATTTATACCTTCTGATGCCCTTCAATTACTTTTCCCAATAACCACATAAGTATCAAAATATCAAAAAAGTAATGAAATTTAAATAAATTTTTACCTTCTAATGCCCTTCAATTACTTTTCCTCGTTAATAGCCAATGGAATAGATTCAATCTGCAATCATACCAGCTTAAGTAATCGGTTTACTTCAAATTACATATAAGTTGACAAATCGATTCACCGATTTCTGGTAATTTAGGGCATGAAACATTGAAAGAAGATGACGAATCTCAAGCATGTCAATCTCTGACACATATTTTCATAATCTATAAACTCCAGCAATTGTCAACGACCTTTCTGAGTAAATCGGGCATATGTATCTGTCAACACATTTCAAGTTAAAAACAAATATCCTATATGTTAATTAAAAATTAGATATGAGGTTTGTAGTTTGCTTACCTCTCCTTCTTTCATGTTCAAAATATTGGCAATCCTGTCTGAGCATCCTGGAATTACGATTTTTTTTTAAAGCGGCTTAGATATGTGGCAATCGAGCTTATTTTAAGATAATAAGCCATGGCGGCAATCACGGTTGTACATGCTACCTTTTCACGTAGCAATTGCCAAGCCAAACTGCATATCAACTTTCTAAACATTATTTTTTCCCATATTTACATTTCATCATCACGACCTCTTTCATCCACCTGATGCCCGATCATTATTAAGATGCTCGAAAACACAAACGACATTAACGACAATATTGCATACACAAATGCAACACAACAGCTATAAAATCAGCCTATGTGACCACACTTATATCACACGCGACTACAACTTATATCAACCACAACCTATATACAACTTATGAGCATATCTTATACATAATTGATACATAACTTATGCACAAACAAAAGGGGATCAAACAAGCCATGGTTGCAAACACCGGTTGTATTTGTTTAGATGCCATCCAGGATGCCTAACCAAGATACAAGTGGGATATCACCCACCGCCAATCATTATTAAGATTATTTGCAGGGCATAGTAGCTCCCCCCAAAAGCATTTCCCGAACCGAAACATGATGCCATCACAGAAAACCGCAAATTCCAACTTAATTAAAAACCCAAAACCACCATATTCAAACTTAAATAAACCCCAATTACCCAATCTAATCAGTTCAAAAAAAAACCAATTCGTTAATTCATTAATACACATAAATTAGATCAAAAAAACCTTCCTTGATTCTTATTGTAGAGCTTGTTGCATGCAATATTTTCCTACATCTTCATTAAAAAAATTCATACATGCAAACTCTTGAATCTAAAGACACGTTTTTTTGGTGGTTGTAGATTAAAAAGCTAAAAATAAAAGAATACTCAAAACTGATAATTTAATTAGGGTTAATAAACTTACGTAATTGATTTGATTTAGGCATGTAATCAATCACTACTGAGCACCAATTGCTTTATATCAATTTTTTTGCCTTTTGTCTGTGTTACCTACCGACGATAGAGAGGAGAGAGAGATGTTTGTTGTGTGTGTTTTTTAGGTGTGGACGTTTATGGAAGAATGATAAAACTATGTGTAGATGGAAGCTTTAAGAAAACTGTGGGGTGGGGAAAAGGTGTGAGTGAAAAAGCGTGTGAAGTGGAGAGTAATAAATGCACATCACGATTTCTAATTTCTGTCATTTAATATATAGTTACGAAGCATTCAAACCCGTGCGATGCACACGGTTGTGTCTAATTCTTGCTTGTGTAATGTTTCTGTGAAATGTTGATTGTAGGCTCGTTATCTTTTCCATCAATTTGTTATCTATTCGGCTAAAAGCGTTTTGAGAGTACCATTATAGACGTAATAAATCTTCATCAAATCAGATCTTCCATGTGCGGGCATGACAACTTCCACAATGACAACGATTACTTATATTCCAAAAAAAATGCGTATAGAGACATGGTTAGAGAGATGTGTGTACATAAACTTGTCAAACTATAAATTTATTATTCATACAATCTCTGTTCTTCTATCATTGCCTCATCTTGTTCGATATTTTCCCTACCCGTGAACACTCAAAAATGCTTGTGTACTGCATAAAGCAGGGGTAAAAAGTTAAGAACCTTAAATAAGAAATCCCAAATACCATTTAGATGGAAATATAGTTAGGCAAAATGAGAATAATATTTACACCTGAAAATTAAGATCAAAAGATAGTTTTGCGTTGAACTTGTAAAGTCTTTCACATCCCTTGCCTACAAAACCGAAGATTAAAACATTATTACATATCTAAGAATAGGTAAGCTATCATCTGAAACAACAATGAATTTACCTTAACCTTTCCTCTTCCTGAAACAATAGTCATATCGACAACTTTTTTTACGACAAAGGGAAGCGGCTGCAACCTTTACGGCCGATGCGTCGACAATGTCTTATTATGTTTACCATATTGCAACAAATTATATATGCAATTCTACCTCAGTAATCACCAATCTATCATGTTGTTCTTGTTTGACATTCTTGGGATCAAAAAATAAAAAAATTACTGCCCAGGACTTAACTTTTCATCTTTTATCGCACAAATAATAGCGAACCTTGGAATTGTTTGCTTCCAATTCTCTAACTCATCACTTTCTCTCCGTAACTCGTTATCTCAACCTTTTTAAGACAAAAAGTACCATCCAAAATCTCAGACCTTTTATGCATAAAGTAAGTTTTTTTATAGTAAAAAATGCATTTTTTATAACAAAATATGCATTTTATAAACCGACCCAAATGGACACATGGCTGTTTTACCGACTGAGATGTACAAAAAAAATATGTTGCTGCTATCTTATGCATCAAATTTGGAAATACCAAGAGACAGAGATGATTGCTAATGCTGCATTGAAACATGTATGGCTTGACATCCAGACTCCAGATGGTCTTATTGTCCTTCCATGTAGCGATGCGCTTGGTTTTCTTATTCGGTCAGTTTTCATTTGGGTCATTTCGCCCCTAGATGTAAAAAAGATCAACAAACATATATTAGTTATTTTCAAAACAACAATGCATGAACTTATAAATCATAACAGAGAATACACATGTTATATTAGGATCACATGAACATCGCAAGGAAAGATACTAAAATCATAAGATGCAGATAGAAAAACGTGTATGCACAGGCGTGTGAAAATTGTTTAGAAAACTAAATTTAACTTACGTGAGGACATGCCCCCCATTGAGGATGTTTGGGAAGACTTGAGAAAGAACAAGTGCATGGGAACTATGAGGCTGCTGGTGTTGCTGGTCAAGTTCAATATCAAGCTATCCTTATATTGGTAAACATCTGTTTGTGAATTAAGGGCATAGAGATTGGACAAAACTGATTGTAATATCAGATATTCTTATGTTTCCTTGGAGTTAAGAATAATAGTTTAGGAGATTTGTTAACGTGTAGCAAAGGATCACGTCCATAGATCCTAAACACAAGACAATAACCACCTTTGCCATCAAAATCAGGAATCATTATCATTATAACACAATTCAATGTGAGGGCTTTTCTGGTGTAGGCCATTTTGTATCAGCATGTCTCCTTGACACATATTGTAAGTACCTCAACTGAGAAGGTATTGGGTTTATTGCAATCATTTTGAGTAACAAATTAGAAGGAACTTGCTTATGAACCACTTTCATGGCCTTATTGTCAATAGTGTAACTTTTTTTGTGAAGCGATATAGCAACGATCATGAAAGGCAAAACTGGCCAACCACCAAACTCAGAGAGCATTAGAATAATATGTTGTTGAGATTTCAAAGACATGAAATGAAAGCATGGTTATGCTAACCTTTTCATGAAGTTGTCGAACCTCTCGACTTAGTATAAAAGCCGTTTTAAGTCCCAACACGACACCTTCTTATGATATTATCAACTCAATTGCATTGCCAAAAGTAAATGAATGTGGAATACTTTTTCGCGATACATATAAACCTCTTAAATAGATAGACTCAAGTCTATATGTGGGAGTGGAATCAGGAAAAAATAAGATATATAGACTAATAAAACAACAGAAAACCTGTTTGTAAGGGTGTTTGTGATTGCTTATCCAAATTGCGTATATGATTATTTGTGAGTGAAATAAGCCGTTTGGAATAAACAACCCCAAACTGAGTATTCAAGACAGCTTATTTTTAGAAACAATAAACAGATAAACATTTTAATAAGCAGCCCCAAACATACCTTATTAACAATAGGGTTGTGAATGATCTCCTTTGTGATCCAAATCTTCTCATCGGGGAACTGTTTCCCTGCTTCGTAAGCAATCTGAACTGCACACTCAACACCCTAGCAAAATCCGTAAGCTTCTACAAGCTTCACGATCACATTTCCCCATGTGTATTCATTATTATTCTCATTAAGCGTCTTGATGATCTCACCTTCTTATAGTAGATTACACGTCAGTCAATCTCAAACAATAATAAAAAACTGCATATCTGTCATACTAAATTCAGCTGATTAATGTGATCGACTTTCATCCACCGCCGCGCTAATAAGTCAATCTTGGCAAGGATTTACTGTTACATCAATGCTACACAAAAGTCAATATTCTAGGCCTAAAATTCTGAGTCTGATTTTTCCTCCCGAGGCGCTGGCCACTTTATGAGAGTGTCGTCCCCACCAACAGCCCAGGCTTCGCCAATGCTCAGTACTTGCTATTTGACTATACCAAGTTTCTCAAAACTGTCCAATTTTGACGACAATTCCATTTTTTGGCACAATTTTAGTTTGACGATCCAAGTAAATATCAAAGCTTAATGCATATAACTAATTATAACAACTTCCCAAATATGATTTAGAAAAAACAGTTGGGAACAAACCTGTAGGTCCGGTGTAGAAAGCTAGTTGCCTGCATAAAAAGACGCCAAAACATGTTTGATCATTACTTATCACGTTGACCATAACATCATATAGAACTACAAATAAGAAAAAGTGAAAGATCATTACTCGGTAGCCCAACCTAAACGTTCTGCCAACGGTATGATACCCAATAATCTCAAGAAGAAGACCCAACCTTGATATAAAATAGGATCAAGTCAAAATAGGCACACATAAAATGGGATCAAACATCCTATTATGTATTAACTGAATAACGACGATAATGATGCAAATGACTCACATGATGATTAGTTAAATGATCAACCAACATCGCCAACAGACCACACAGAATAAGCAAATTAATCTTATCAAACAACAACGTAATTACCTGGAACTTATTTGTTTACTTCAGCCTCAAAATTACAAATTGACGAAGATGAAGATTAGGGTTAGTGAAATGGAATACTTAAAGAAGCTTTTGGTTACATATCTCCCATGATTATTATTAATTGGGATAACCCATGCTTCTTGGTATTCTTCCATAATGTATGGGGTTGTGTAACTTGGATTGATTAAAGCTTCATACACTCATAATGAGCATAATGATTACTTGCTCGGACTGAATCATTATGATTTAAGTTCATTTGGATACCAAACTTTTATTGGATACTGGGGGACTCATATCCACCCTTTATTTTCACACAATTTACACTACAAGGGCTATTTTGTCCGATATAAATTAATTTTTTTTAGTAACCGTCTCATTTAATTCACACACATAGTGTGTGTTTTAGCTTTGATCTATTTTTTCTCTCTCTTCGACCAACGAATAACTTAACTAACAGAACAAACTTATCGATTGATCATCGTCTTCTTTAATCGATCATTTTTTCTTCAGTCGATCATATCCTTCTTTAATTCATTAATATCAGGTTAGATTTAACTGGTTTGTTTATATTATATTTTTTTAAGTTTTTTTTTGAATAAGCTAGCTTATTAGCTTATTTTGATTTTATTAATCAGGTTTTATGGATTCTAGCCATTCCAGTGCGCGATCTGTTGTTTCTCATAATTCTGTTTCGTCTGATGTTGTTGTTGGAAGTTTTGTTCCGTCTGGTACTGTTCTTAATGCTTTTGCTGAAGAGATTGTTGCTTATGAGAACGATAGTAATGAGACTCATGCTGTTAAGAGTAAGTTTATGTTTATAAGCTTTTTTTATTCAATTTGTGTGCTTATATTATCTGAATTAAGTTGTTTGTAACTTATTAGTTATTAATAAGCAGACTTTGTTTACTATTTGTGATATCATATATGATATAACATCTTTTGTTTATTATATATATTATTTTTGATATCATATATGATATGACATGTCATATTTCATTTGTTTTAGATATATTATATGTGATATCACAGCATGTGTTTATAATATATATAATTTGTGATATCATATGTGATTTTTTTCATTTTCTCTTGAAACATCTTACTTATTTTTTTCATTTTCATTTTATTTTTTTCAAAGTTGAATGCGTTGTGTACTCCTGAATCGTTTGTTACTCATTTTAATTTTGATACTCCTGGTGGAACTGTTTATTACATTCCAAAAGTTTATGCGGATGTTTTACTAGTTAAAGGGATTGTTTATGATTCAGTTAAGGATTGTGTTGTTGCATATATGAAGTATGCTGCAAAAGCAGGGTTTGTAGTTAGGCGTTCGTGTCAGAAAAGAATGTTGAATGGAGATGTTACACAAAAGTATTTAGTTTTCAATAGGATGGGTTGCCCTAAAGGAATACACGTAGACACACTAGATTTAGGTAACAGTGACAAACAAAAGAGAAATTCAAACCTTCATATAACTGGATGTAAAGCTCGTGTTGTGTTTAATTTGGATACTTGTACTAGAAAGTTTGTTCTGCATGTGTTTGATACTATTCATAATCACGAACTTGAACGTGAAGAGTACAAGCATGTGTCAAAGACAGAGAGGCAGTTGACTTATATGGAGCAAGCATTTATTGTGAAAGCTGCTAGTGTGAATATAGGTGCAACAAGAGCTCATCACCTTCTAACCGGTATCAAGGGTTCTTATTTGCTTGTTCACGGTACTACTATCGATTTTAAGAACTTTTTTAGAAGCGTGAACTGCTATATAGGAGATAGTGATGCTCAAATGCTTATTCATAAGATGGAAAATAGAAAGAAACACGTATCTGACTTTTCGTTTGATTACTTGGTTGAGAATGCTGAGCTTACTGCTATTTTTTGGGCCGATGAAGTTTCTAAGTACAATTACAGGGAGTTTGACGATGTTGTATCGTTTGATGCTACCTTTAAGACAAACAAGTAAGAATTATTTTTTGTAAGCAGTGTCTTAGTTGTAGTATGTTTTGTGTTATTTTATTTTTTTTATGTTTTTTTTCCAGATATAAGATGGTGTTTGTTCTGTTTACAGCGATAGACAATCACAGGAAGTGTGTTACGGTTGCTGCGAGTTTGTTGAAGAATGAAACTACAAAATATTACATTTGGTTATTAAAAGCATTTATGAAAGCTTTTGGGAAAGCACCTAGTATAGTAGTCACCGACCAAGATGGAGCAATGAGGAATGCTATTGAAGCTGAGTTTGGTGGATCCAAGCATTGTCTATGCATGTGGCATATCACCCAAAAGCTTCCTGCTAAGGTACTTTTGTCTTTTTCTAAGTACTCTTTTGTTTCATCATATATGATATTTCAATATACATGTTTATTTTCATATCATTTTGTTTTATCATATATGATACTATATATGATAATTCTATTTTAAGTTATTTGTTATATCATAGTTGATACTATGAATTAATTGTTAAAAGTTTATTGTTTTTATTCTTTTAGATATGTGCAAAAATCTAAGATGAGACTGACTTTAAAGATAAGCTGAATAAAATTGTAAGGAATATGTACATTGGTCCCGAAGAGTTTGAGTATAAATGGGGAAAGTTGATGGAAGAGTTTAAGTTGGAGAATCATAAGTGGTTAACAAATATGTTTAATATTCGTTTAACTTGGATTCCTGCATATTTTATTGACTCTTCATTATCTGGATTGATGAGGACGACGTCTAGGTCGAAGAGTGAGAACTCTTTTTTCTCTCATTTTACAAATTCTGGTTTGACTCTTATGAATTTTATGAACTGTTTGAAACGACGATGGAGAAGCAAAGGCATGTACAAGAAAGGATGGATCATAAGACAATTGATACTGTTCCTAAGCTTAAGACCCTTCTTAAGATTGAACATCATGCGTCTAATGTTTACACTCGTTCGCTGTTTGAGTTGGTTCAGAAAGAAATATTTGTTGGCTTATTTTATTGCCAAATAGATTCGAAATGTTTGGTTGAAGGATCCGAGGTGTGTATTATCAAAGAGAGTCCATATGTTTATGAAATGCCGAATAAGAAGAAGAAGAAACCTCAATCTGTGGATAAAGGGAATGATAAAGCTGAAGAAAATGATAAAGTTGATTTGTTTTTCAAAAAAGATGGGCTTTATAAGGTATGTTTTTTTAGTTTCCATTTTTTATGTGTAATCATATATGATTATACTCTGCAGTTTTTTAAATTATTTTTGTGTTTTTAAGGTGTTGCGGAACGTAGGAGATGGTTCAGTTGTTTGTTCATGTCAGCTTTTTGTGAGAGTTGGCATATTATGCAAGCATATTTTTTGTGTCTTTAAGAACGCCAATGTTGAATTGATTCCACAACAATACATCTTGAGGCGTTGGACTAAGAATCTTATACCTGCTGCTTTGAGGAACAAAAGAAACAGATATGGTGAGAAGAATGTGGTAGTTGAGAATTATGCGAACGAGGC
The DNA here is from genome assembly GCA_026074375.1 of Tanacetum coccineum. Lineage (NCBI taxonomy): Eukaryota > Viridiplantae > Streptophyta > Magnoliopsida > Asterales > Asteraceae > Tanacetum > Tanacetum coccineum. Next base: position 18,231 of record BQNB010124325.1, read on the forward strand.
AACTTCTATTGTTGATCATTGTGTGCATTTGCTGAGTAAAGATGAGCCAAGGTTAGGCGCTTTTGTTGAAAAGTTAAAGTCACTAAAGAAAGAGGTTGAAGCTGATTGCCCAAATCCTCCTTCAAAGAACAAAACTGATAATTTGGAGCAGCTTGTTGGAGTTCCGAAGCCGTCTGTTGTTGATGTTAACAATCCAACTGTTGGATCGACCAAAGGACGAAAAAAGTTGCGTATCAAGGGAGGAAAAGAGAAAGCAATTGAAAAAAGTTTGAAAGGCAGGAATTCATGTTCATTGTGTGGCGGTACCGATCATAACAAGAGGACATGCCCGCGGAGGTTTGAAGGTCAAGATGAAGTTGTGTTTCAAAAAGAAGTTGGTCAAGAGGAAGTTTTGGTTCAAAAAGAAGTGTGTCAAGAGAAAGTTGTTCAAGAAAAAGTAGATTTGGCTGAAGATGAAAAAGAATTGTCTGAAGAAGATGAAGACTTGATTCATGAATAAGTATATTTTGGTACATTGATAAGTTTTAGCAAGCTGTTTGTTTGTTTTTAATAAGTTGTATCATATATGATATCATATTTAAATCATATATGATTTTACATTAGATTCCTTTTTTACTTGAATTATCATATGCGTTTGTTCACTTATGCCTTTGGATATTCATAAATTAGTATTTGTTTCTTATATATTTCATATATGATATACTAGTTTTGTTCCTTTGTTGTTTTGAGTTATCATATATGATAGTTTTATTTAACAAGTTTTGAAAAGCATTCATATGTGTTTTATGAATATCATATATGATATACTGGTTGTTTTCCTTTGTTTGTTTTGAGTTATCATATTTGATAGCTGTATTTAACAAGTTTTGAAAAGCAATCATATGTGCTTTCTGAATATCATATATGATATACATGTTTTGTTCCTTTGTTGTTTTGAGTTATCATATTTGATAACTGTATTTAACAAGTTTTGAAAAGCAATCATATGTACTTTCTGAATATCATATATGATATAAAGGTTTTGTTCCTTTGTTGTTTTGAGTTATCATATTTGATAGCTGTATTTAACAAGTTTAGAGTTATCATATTCTGTTTTCCTATTGTAAATGCTAAAACACCCAAGTGATTACCAATTTGCGCAATGAAAATAGTATCAAAATAGACATAATTCAAAATTAACATCTGCAGATTTTTTTGGCATTTCCATTTAATCATAATTCATAACTACGAAGTTTTATTACAAAGTTAATGCCCCAAAATGTGATACAATCTATTGTACCACCAATGGCATCCTAGTGATGGTTTAACAATTGTTTTTAAACAACAAAATAATACTAAGAATAGTTTAAGAAACGAAAATAGTAATAGTGTCTGCAATTGTTCTTCAAAAAGTGTTGATCATCAAATGGCACTTTGAACTCTTTGAGATTCTAGTTTTCCTTCTTTGTTTTGATTGCCTCGTTGATCATTTTCTTCCTTGATTCCTTGTCAGTGTTATGTCTTACAAATTCTTGTGCTTCGGTACTTATCTTTTCTCGATGTATGTTTATTTCATGACTCAGTATCTTTGTTGCCAATCTCACCCTCATCTTTAATATATCTAATGTATATCCTTGTTTTTCTGTCGAGAATTCGAGGTTCCAATTCTTTTCAGTCTCCCCATTGTAGTGCTCCATATGCATCATCAAAAAATGCTACAATATGTGTCATTCTCAGTTGTTCCCCAT
>BQNB010124326.1:0-19957 GCA_026074375.1 Tanacetum coccineum
GCATAGTGGCACTAGTTCTTAACTTGTTACATCTTTATGTCCGTTTAATAAAGAAAACCAACAAATAAAGAAAAAATGGTATTAAATTTTTTTTATACAAGTATTATTAAGATTTAAATAAATCACCTCAAGAGCACGGCAAACATGATCCATCTCCGCACTAAAATCAGATTTCTCTTTCATTGTGACAAGTTCAAGTACAGCACAACAAGAATTTTCATACGAGTCATCTTCAAAAATAGGTAAAGCAATAGATCCGCGGATCTCATGGCTAAGCGCATGATCTATGCGTAGGTATTCACCTTTATTGTAGTGGGCTATATTTGAAGTCCACTCTGGAACTTTCGAGGTAAAAACACGTCCAGGAAGTCCCGTAAAATGACCAGGTTTCACTTCGGCAGAGAATTTAAATCCTCGAGACACTTCACGGTATCCAGCCAGCATCTGGTCAAGCAAGTAAGGCTGCTCACAAGTGCTTAGTATATATGTATCACCTTCCTTAATCGGGACCCAAACTTGAGCTAAAATGCCAGCTCCAGACGAGTCTTTGAACAAAGACAAAGCTTTCAACATCTTTTCAGCAAGCGGTTGTGCTTGTGGCGACCTATGTATGATACCATTTCCATTCTCCTGAAAGTTTTTCCGTTGACAAGAATTGCCGCCTCTCTCTAAACCTACGCCTTCTTCCTCACCAGAATTCACTGGTAAACCAAATTCTCCAGCATTAATCAAATTTTGCCCCACTTCAGTACTCATAAACCCGCTCTTAACTTGTTCAGGGAAGTTCGGTAATTCATAAGACGAATAACCAGCTGTCAGTGCAAATGACGCTAACATCTGATCAGCTGCAGAAGGACTAGTACACCATCCAGCATAAGTATCAAAATTCATAAGCTCTGAAAAACTATTAAACGGATCCTCTGTCCTCGCGAAACCATCCATAGACACCGAGTTATCCATCTGAGCTCGTGGTGATGCCCAGAAGCCTATCGGCTTATCTTTCGGTGGGGAAGGATATTCCATTTTGGAGACTTTCCACCAATCACAACATCATAGATTTTGTACCTCAATCTCACCAAGCCCAAATCTGTATCATAAACTCAGTATCAAATGCTAATATGCGCACAAACTAAATAACACTAATAATTGCTCACAAAATAAACTTAAATACTAATTTGTGCACAAAATAAGTAACAATAATAATAATATTAACTGTTCGCCAGTCACCAACGCACTACACTGACTTCATCTCTTATTTCATTTTCAAGTCAATAACAAGACGCATTCGTATCCCAATCTCAATTTCACAAAACCCAATTTGTATCATAAAAGTTATAAATCAAACACTAATTTATGCAAAAACTAAATTTCAACAACAACAATAAATAACAATTGTCACTAATCACCAACAAACTAGACTTCCTTCATCTGTTTATTTCATTTTTGTATCAATTACAAAATGCAATACGCATCTCAATTGCACCAAAACCTAATCTGCGTCATAAACTTAAACTCACATGCTAATTTAGGCATAAATTTACTAAGACCAATAACAACTATTTAGCAATCACCAACATACTAAAGTGACTGTATCTTGTATCCATTTTTATGTATCGATCATAATCCGGATAGTTATATCTCAACTTTCACAAAGCACTAACTTGTATTATTGTATTAGACACTCGAAACCAAATACTAATTTATGCATAAATTAACTAACAATCATAATGTACCGTTTCACCAATCACCCATAAGGGTGGCCCTACTTCATCTGTTCATTTCAGTTTCAGATCAATTCAACAAACACAATTTTATCTCAATTTTCGTAAAGCCCTATTCTACTAAAACTATAATCAATTACCACTTATTTCTGCAAAAATTGACGAACAATAATAGTAACTGTTCAACAACAAACTAGACTTCATTTATCTTTATATTTCAGTTGTAAATCAATTTCAATTTCAGTAACCCCTGATTTGTGTCATACACTCAAAATCAAATAAAGTACTAATTTGTGCACACATAAAAAACAAGAACTGTTCACTAATCACCAACAACTAAACCTACTTCTATTAATTTCAGTTTTTATTGGGTAACCATGGTTTCCAACCTTTAAGCCAACTAATCCACTGGGTTCGAGCCCGGCCACCGCCACACAGACTCAAATCTAGTAAAGCCCTCCCCTTTTCAAGAACGTAGGTGTGCCTACTTTAGAGTTGTTTGCACCAAGCACGAATTGAATAGAGACCTCTTGACCTCTAATGATGATAGTCACAAGCCTTTTTACCACTAGGCCACCCGTGAGTGATTCGGTTAAAATTCGGGTTTGTATCAATCAAAACCTTAACTGTACTATATTAATTTCATAAACCCCTAATACGTGTCATAAACTCAAAGTCAAATACTAATTTGTTCTTAAGTAACTAACAATAATAATAATAATAATAATAATTGTTCACTTTTATATCAATTTCAACATAAATAGTTTTATCTCAATCTCATAAAGCCATAAATCATATAACATAACATAGCAATACCCAATCCCGCGCTAGGGAAAGGTAGGATGTAAACGGTCACACCCCTAGCCGAGGGTCGAGAGACTAGTTCTAAAAACACATCCGGAAAGCCCTAAAATCAAATGCTAATTTGTGTATATATAAATATAAAATATAACAATAATAAGAGATCGAAACTAACTAACCTGTGATGAACAAACAGGATGATGTAAGCAAGCCAGATATAATTAGAATTGAATAAAGAGGAGGAATCGAATCAGGAGAATAAATTTATAGCTGAAAAATACAACAAAAATGACCAAATGAACAACCAATGAATGAAATAGTGAATAGAATAATAATAAATAATAGAGGTAGAACCCTAAGTTGAAGGAAGGATGGTAAATGAATCTGAACAAGTGATGAGGAGGATTATAAGTTCCAAAATATAACGAACCGACCAAACAAGGAAGTTGACAAATTAATGAGTTGGGAGGACTTCACCTCGAAAATATGCATATACACGAATAGAAATATAGATTAGATTTTGATACTTGCAGGAATTACCAACTCCTAAAAATAGAAAGTACATCCTACGTCATAAATCCAGTTACTACGAGTACAAGATTTTTTCTTTTTTTCTTTTTCTTTTGTATTTATACGGGATTTGCCGCAATTCTGTTTTTGGACGTTATTGCTATTTTTATTTTCTAAAAAGGATTAATTTCATATATCCTCTTTTTTCACCAATAATTTATATATACTCAAATTATAACATTTGAATGCATGATGTACCACACTTCTAATGCATGTTTGGGTAAATATGAAATTAATGATGAAAAAAAGAGGAAATATAAGTGTGTTTATTTGTTGAAAAATATCTCATTTTTTCAAATGGAAAAATTAAAAATTTGTTTAATCGCACTTTTTTTTAATATTTTTAGAAAAAAGAAAATTCACATTTTCCTAATTTTAAATAGAAAATCATATTTTACTATTCTTCATTTCTAAAAGGAAAAACAAAACTCAACTTCCATCTAAACAGGTTTTTAAAATTCTCAACTCTTCTATAAAAAAGAGAAACCATTCCCTTCACTAGGAATTTAGATACAGAAAAACATGAAAAAAATTCTACAACTAAACACTACCTTAGGTAGTGTTTACTCGTAGAAAAATTTTCATGTTTTTCTGTTTCTAAATTCCTAAAGAAAGGAATGAGTTTTCTTCTCTAGAGAGGAGTTGAGAATTTTGAAAACATGTTTATATGAGAGTTGTATTTTTCCTTTTAGAAATGAAAAATAGTAAAATGTGATTTCTGTTTTTCTATTTAAAATTAGAAGAATGGGAATTTCCTCTTTTCTTGAAAAATATTAGAAAAAAATGCGACTAAACAAGTTTTCTGTTTTTTCATTCTTAAATTAAAATTTTCCTAGAAAAATGAGATATTTTTCCCCAATTAAACACACGCTTACTTTTTGGGAAAAAATATATTTTGTTTTACTCTCTCGATCTCAAAATTCATCAATAAAAAACAAATAATTTAAAAAAAGCATACTACTTTCTTCGTCTTATAATTATTGTCTCCTGACAAAAAATACACAGTTTAAAAAAAGTATATTTATTACTGCTTTATCTTTCTTACTTTTTAGCAGAATGACAGTTTTAGCCTTAGCTAATTAATTAAAGTCTTTTTTTAAGTTTGTAATAATAATTTCAAACAAGGGCTATATAGTAAACCTGATCAAACTTGTCTATCTATGTTTAATAGTGGACAATTAAATTGAGACATTAAAAAAAACGTGGACTATTAATTTGAGACTGATGGAGTAATTATTAGCGCTTTCATTTTCTTACTTTTCACAAAATGACACTTTTACAAGTAACTAATTAACTAAAGTGTTCTTTAAAGTTTGTAATAACAATTTGGGCTAATCACCGAAAGAATCATCATGCTTACCACGATATACTTTTCTAACTCCATATTATCATTTTTTTTTCTATTGTGTCATTAAAGTCTATTTTTTTATCCTTCTTGAGTGTCTTTTTGACCCCCTTAGCAGGTTTTTGTCAAGTCACTAAGTAATGGGCCACATTTATTATTATTTTTTTAGTCATAAAGCCACGTCACACAAATATTTATCCACCTCCTCACAATATTTTTGGTACTATACCACTCCATTTACCATTATCATCATCATCATCATCATCATATCATAACATCATCGTCATCATTTTTGTGTAACATATCAAACCCATATATATAAAATATCAACCCACACAAGAGAACTCGGTCGTATGTAGTGCAGGACTTGGTAAATTCGAGGTCGTCCCAAGAGCTCAGTTGTATTAGTTTTAATTTGAAATGTGTCACATAAAAAGTGGTTTTGAATTGATTTGGGAATTTTAACAGGAACATAAATTGCGAAAAGTAAATGAGATAAGAACAGTCAGGAAGAGAAGCGTGCTAACCTAGTTATTTCAATACTAATGCTATGATATGTTTCCTAGTGCAATGTCTAGATATCGTTTATTAGTGGTTCTAATATCAACAGACCCGAATTGGCATTTAAGGTATGTCTTATGCTTCTTGCGATCCTAATTCCCCGAAAGTCACGAAGGTAGGGCATCCAAGTTGTAGTGATTAAACCTCAACTATCCTAAAGACGTGTCTATAACCTGGATAGATTATAAACCCCTCTAAAAGAGTTCTTGCACTTTTTAAGTATTTAATGTGATAAAGGCGGTAATTGGATAAATTCCTACACTAGGGATAGATTCCAACCTACCCCAATACCTTGTTGATCCTAAGTTCAACATGTCAGCCTAATAAGAAGACAAATAGGATCTAAACCACCCTCAATACTACCAAAACCCAAGGATCAATGACAGACAAATAAGATATCTAATTCAAATGATAAATAAACGAGAAACAATCATAACATCAGTAGATTCATAACTAGGCCAGCACTAGAAGTGCTTAGCCACTCATAGCAAAATAGTAAGAATCGATGAAAGAGATCTTGGATTGAAACATCATAATTCTTACAGGATGTGTTTATGAATGATTAATACGAAAAGTAAGTAAAGTGACTTCTTTCTTGGACTACTGGAGGAATTCTTCGACCTATGGAAGCTTGGTTCGCCCCTTGGTACTGTGGTGGAAGGGTTGATGTCGAATGTGCAGAATGAGGGCTCTATTTATAAGTTTTGATTTGGTTACGTCATAACTGATAGCGGGTTACGGCGTAACCATGCTGATGTGGGCTTCCATAATCCATGCTTAATATGTGTTACGACGTAACTGTAACGTTCTTGTTATGCCATAACTGTGACTAGGATGAGTCGTCCTTCTTCAATGTGGCAGGTTACGACGTAATTGTTACTAAGCAGTTACGCCGTAACTGTGGTGCTGACTCATTTCTTCTTTAATTAGGTTACGACATAACTTCTGCGGGGTAGTTACGCCGTAACTGACCTTGAGATTCTTCTTATGCTTGTTTTCCACGTCCAAATCCCGCGTCTCTTGCTCCAATGCTCGTATTCTTTCTGTAAACGAAATATGAAGTGGTATCATTTTCAAGCATTTATACAATATTTACAAGCATTTCAATAGGGATTTTGATACTAAAAAGTATTAACTATTTGATGTTATCAAATATCCTCCCACTTGACTTCTACTTCCCTTCAAGTAGACCTGTTAGAATAATACATCAAAAGATTTCCCTAATTTAACTCAGAGAAATGAATTCATAATTTACTTATGCTAAAAAACATCAAAGCCGAACACCTCACAAAATGGGGATCAAAAGCACTCAACTCTCACTAGTCAAAGTGTTTCATTTTCGGGGTGATCACTCAACTGCACTGTCATAGCATGTATTTTATCATAAGCTTAGAAAGTAGACAAATCTCCACCAACTAGAATTAGGGTCTAAGAAGCTCTTAAAGGCAACATGGGTGACACACACAGGTCTAAACAGCAGATGGACTCTTTCTGACATCACTGTTCCAGAAAAGGCGACAAAATCATGCATGCTCAGCCAAATCCATGAACGAGACACATGCAATTGCTTAGTCCTTAACTCGAGCATGCTAAAGGTCAGAATCGTTACGAATGGTAGGATAAGACATGGGATACACATTAATTGGTGTTAAATAAAATAAACACAAAACAAATAGTCTAAATAATCTAAGGTTGTCATAACCAGCTATCGTCCATCCATTGGTCCAAGTTTCCAAGTGCAGAAATTTAATCCAAATAATGGGCTAGTATTGGATGTAATGATGAAGCAGATCATACTAGCCCATCCTTCAAAATCATACAGATGGCTTATAGGTGCACCATCTCCATATCTCGAATAATTTGTTGGTTTTATAACACGTAACCAACATGAATATGCTACAGAACTTTACACTAACTACTTTTTTTACAATATACAACATACATATCCCTCCCACTTGAGATGAGCAATGTCGAAAGTGATGATACATGGGGGTCTTCATAGATCAAGAGTGATAGGTCTTTCACGAACGCGCAAAATTTTCAAACACATTCCCCCGAACCATGGAATTAAGTAGCCAGATATTTCAACACAAAGAAAATATAGACTATAGGGTTGGCTAAGGCGAAATGGTGAAACGATACATTTAACATATTGGGTTAAAACAAAGATTGGCTCAACAGGGTGATCTAGGGGTATCTTGCACTAAAAATGAGTACCACAAGGGGTTTTAACACAGGAGGTCGACAAGTCAGTGTGACAAGTCGATAAACACACACAAAATTACACATATGGGCTGTATTTGGGTGAATTCCTAAGATGTTTTCTTCTTGAATTGTTATTCCTACTAATCAATTAGCTCTCAAAATGATGTACATGCCAAGTTCTAAAGTCTATAATACTACCGGCACACTTATACTTTTGGTAGATTTTTATATAATAGATGAAAACGAAATCATTGGGCTTAACCTCACCATTTGAAATAAAGGGTAATAGTGCGCTCGGCAAAGATCTATTCTAGTTCGGTAAGAAAAACATGTCAAAAATTTTAAAATAGGCACCATTTTTCAAAGAAAACTAGAAAATCAAAGGCAAGTATAGGTCAATAGGTAATTATACTCCCACCCCCCCACTTGGTTTGTACAATGTCCTTATTGTACATTAAGGAAATGAAAATTAAAAATAAGAGTATAATTAGAATGAGACTCCCCTGAGCATTGTTGTGTACTTCGAATGATAATGGCAAGAGATGAACTCTTAACCAACGTATCCTAAGCAAACTCGTATCCCCTAAAATAACTAAACAAACTACAAGCATTAAACATTCAAAACAAAATATACAGAAAAACCTAACTCACTTTCATAGGAATCACGGTTGCATTTAGCGTATGCAACATGCCTTTTAAACCACTAGGCGGCCCAAGTGGACAAGTGTAGTCTCGTGAGGGTTTCTAGAGAACGTACCCACAAAGTTCATTTAATTATACACGGTTTTGTAAAAGTTTCAAACAAAATTAAGGTTTTCAAGAAGGAGTTACAGTGTAACCATGAATTGAGTTACGCCGTAACCATGTGGCAAAATAATTTTAAAATTTTGGTTAAATCCAGTTGACGTGTCGTTGTGAGTAGGTATTTTATGTATCAAGTTTTACTATTTATTTTATGCCGACTATACCTAAAAACAACACTCTAACGGGCAGTGTACCCAGTCAAGATGTAGCTTCGTAGGTAAGTAAGGTGTCAATCACTAAGAGCGAGAGCATTAATATCTAATTTATCAGTATTTTAGTTATCCATGTTAAATTAATCTATTTTATGTTAAACCTAAGCTAATGATAAAGGGGGGTTCAGCCTGAGAGACTGGCACAAGTTTGGGTATCTAAGCTAAGGTTTTGATGACAAGTAAAGAAATAAACACACACAAGATTAACAAATGATAGAGAAGTCGTCAAGTACTAATATAAAGAAAACACATCAACCATGAATAATCTGATAAAACACAGGTTTATTTATTAGTGCAATGATATCTTATCTCGAAGCGGCATATCATTCTTAAGACTTAGGCGGTACTTCATCCTAAGACCTAGACACGAACAATCCTGTCACAATTAACGTGCCCGCATAAAGCATTTTTTTTGTTGATTATAATCTACCTTAGGTGATTATTAATAATAGGATCTTATTAAACCCTAGCCCATCGGGACTTTACCCACTTACTTGCAGATATGGAGAGCTATCCCGGACTCTTAGCCTACGCCCACACAACACCGAAGTTGCAGCGCATTAAATATGTAGGACTAGACCCAGTTGAATGATAGTTCGCATACGAAAGCACGTAAACAAGTATAAATTGATAAACATAATCAACAACCAACGATAAATTAAGACAATCGAGATAAACAAACCAAACATTAAACCTTCATAAACATGGCTGATACCTAAAGGTATCAGCCGATAGTCATTGTAAAAATACACACGGTTTGATATATGAACGATTAAAATAAAGAAACCTCAATCGAACGCGTATTCGGTTGTGCGAAGATTACAAGAGTTTTCCTATGATCTTGAGGCTCTTTTCTGACCTTTTGTGCTCCTTTATTCGTCTGATAGTCGACTTGGTGGTTTAGGTCTTCACTTGCATACCTAAAACTGAATTTAGGGTCTTGTATTTATAGAGTCTAGAAACGAGTGGATACGCCGTATTGAATGTAGTCAATACGGCGTATAAGGAAATTACTTGGAGTAAGGACCAAGTTCATCATTAATTGCATTAATTTTAGGATCATTGACTGTTGACTGTATTAAATGCAATATCTTTGACTGTTGACTAGTGAATACGGTGTATTAAATGTCCAAGATACGGCGTATTCGGTCTTGATCCTTGGTGGTTTATTTGTGAAGTGCAAGCATGGATACGCCGTATCTTATTTGATGGATACGGCGTATTCTTCAAAGTCAGGCAATGGTCTTTTAGTTCGTCAAGTCTTAGATACGGCGTATGCTTCTAGAATGATACGCCGTATAGGATGTCAGAATCAGTAGACTTTCTCGAACTCTTTGTTTATGCTCCCAAATACATGCCTTTTATATAAACTTCATCAATTACTGCAAATAACAACTTTAAGCAATTAAGTACCAATTCATGCAAAAAGTATACAAAATGGGTAATTTACATGGGATAAATGATGCTATAAATAGACGTTATTTGATGTCATCAAATATCCCCCCACTTGAATCCTACTTGTCTTCAAGTAGACTCTAGATTATATTGAAAATGTATCCTAACCGAAGTCAAGGATTTTTCCGTTTAAGCACTTCTTTTGTTTTAATCACTTGTACAAAACCAAGCACCTCACGAAATATGAAAATGAAATCACTCAGATCACTCAACTAATCTAGGGTGTAACATTTAAGTGGTACGCTTAATTCAGAGCCGGCTCAAGGGGTGTGCAACCTGTGCAATGGCACAGGGCCCCCTTTTACCTAGGGCCACAAAAATTGTATCTCATCTGGTTTATATATATAAATGATAGAAAACCCATATTTTATATCCTTAATTTAATTGTTGTTGATCTTGTGTAGAGGCCCACATTCTAATGACTAATCATGGAAGCCAAATATGGTTTACCATATTAACTGGAAGGTCAATTTTTGTCCAGCTCAAAAAACAAACAAATAGGACAACTTTGAGAAGTAATCAGGGACTAAAGTAATTATATCAGGATAATGAACATTCAAAAGTTAGAATAACATAAAAACTACCGCCCAACCCCACTCAACCACATAACTTCTTTCAATGCTTTCTAAAACATACTCTAAATCTGATATTCAAGTAACTCGTACTTGACAATCACACCCATAGCGAACGAGATATATATTTTCCTCAAAAATCTTTATGATCCATGGGTTGTTTAATTATTATTGTATCCGGTTCATATCAGAATGCTTAACCAAAAACTACAAACAAAGTCAGCTGTTTTGGATAGACACAAAAACAACAATCCTTCAAAGTAAAGATTAAAACTGAAAACGTTATACGAAGATTTTACCATTTTGAAAATATTCGAAGTCACTCTATCCAAATATCCGTTCTCTGTTTTTCTTGAAAATCTCCATCACTGCTTCACTGTATGCAGCCTCCTCTTTATCTTCAAAGTCATTCAAATTAATGTTGGTAAAACTATCATCATCCGGAAAATCATTCATCTTAGACATGCTACATAAATATCTTTAACAGCTCCTAAGTAATAACCACCAAGGGACGCTACATAAATATTTTTAATTGACGGTTAAATTACCATCAATTTTTGACATTTTGTTTTAAAAATAGTAACATAGTAGTATCTGCATACATAAATTTGGTCATTATTGAATAGAAATCAATCATAATATCCTCAACATCAATATAATCCCCACATGAGTACTTAAGTTTGTTATCAGTCACCAGATGTGTTTATTTTTTGTGTCTAACGAGGCCTACTTGTAATTAAGGCACGGGGCCACCAAAATCCACGAGACGGCCCTGGCTTAATTGCTCGGTTGTGATTAGCTTCGTATCATAAGCTTGGCAAGGATACACATCTCCACCACTAGAGCTAAGGAGAAACAAGTCAAAAGGTAAATTGGGTTCTATTAAAAGGCTAAGGGTTAATCATTCTAATAGTCTTTCACCGATAGTACTACCCCAACAAGGCAGCTGAAGCACACATACACGGCCATAACGACGGAATAGACATGTGTGTTCGAACACATCTTCATTCGAGCTTAATCAAAGGTTAGGATGAAGAATGATATAGGGTAGGGACCTTCCAGTTTTCACCAAAAGTCGTAAACCAACAAGGCGGCTAAATCACGCATACATGGCCGTAACAACGGAATAGACATGCATGACTCATTCCAACCTTTTTCGAGTAAAACCAAAGGTTAATCGCTAGGAATGGAAAGTAAATGGTTGTTAAATAAAATTCACAAAACAAATAGATTAAGCTTTGAACAAATAAGGTAGTTGCTAGTAACTTTTCCCTCGACCGTTCCATGACAAAGAATCGAAATATATACAAACGCCTCGATCGTAGAGATGACAAAGACAACCTAAGTTGGTGTTCCCATAACAGTCAACTTCCCTTACATCCCAAACTTACATACTTTTACAAAAGTGGTGATATCGACCACTTAATACTAAACTATACATCGTTGACTTTTAATCCACGAATAGATGATCCTTTCAAGAATTTATTCGGTTTAAGTTTAACGAACCGACTATAAAACTTCCTTCTCTTTTTTTGATGCGTTTTCTATTTTTCATTTTTTACAACATACTCCTCGGTACAATTTTACCGTCTTCACAATCATAATTTTTCCTTCAACATTTCTTCTTCGGACATAATACATAATTGCGAAAGTAGCAAATCATATGAGCTACAAATTTTCTCATTGCATTGTGCAAATTCCCGACCATAACAGAGATAGAAAATTTTACTTTGACACAGGAAATACAAAACTTTACACAAAAGCAACTAGCAACTTAATTAAAGTAGGCTTAATCTACAGGGTAGGCTAAGGTGTAAATGTGTAACGAAAATAGACATATGGTGTGAAAAAGATAGGATTGGCTCAATAGGTTTTTTTAGGGGATCTTACTCTTAAAGTGAGAGTAAACAAAATGTTACACATGATTTTAGCTAACCAATGTAGTTAGTTAAATTTACAACATTTAGGCTTTTTAGTGTATTCTTAGAAATTTACCAGTTAAAAATGTTTCTCTATCTAAATCAATAGTACTCATTATTGTGGTCTCGAGTGATATACCAGACCAAGTTCTAAAGTCCAATACATCACCGGCACACTCATAATTTTTTGTGAAATTTTTAGTAAACGTTTGGAAACGGAATAGGCTTAATTATCATAATTTGGTATTAAGGGTTATAGTGTGCGAGGTCATGTAACTAGTAATTTTTACAAAAGTTATGCTAGAAAAATTTTAAATTTGGCATAATTTAAGCATATTAGCATGTCATTTGTAAAAGAAAGGACAATTAGGCGTTCTAATACTCCATCCCCCCACTTAGATTATACAACGTCCTCGTTGTATAGATAAAACACAAAAGAAAATAGGAAATAGAATTAGAACGAGGAACTCCCCTGGTATGTTGCTCGGGATGATTCTCCAATTTGAGTTCGTGAGAAAAAGTGTATTGAACAGTCGTCTTGAGATTTCAAGACTCCAACACTTCGAGATTTCCAGATTTATAAATACTCCACCAACGTTGTCGTTTTCGTTCAGAAGGTCTCGTATTAAGCATAAGAAAACAAGTGCAACTCCATCTCCGGTGTATTCATTTGGTTAGAAAATTAAATCCTCAAAATCGTACAGGAAGTCGATACGCCGTATCCGTTCCCCTGGATATGCCATATTTATACCTGTGTACGCTGTATTCATTTAATGAATACGTCTTAAAGACTGTGCTGAAAATAAAGACTAGATAACGTCCAGATAGTCAATACGTCGTATCCATGTGTATCCATGGGGTTTGGATACGCCATATAGACAGTCTGAAAAGACAAACTCGATAAGAAAATTGAAAATACATTCCGGGTTGTCTTCTCACTGCAAGTATTTTGTTTACTAAAAAGTCTTGAAAGTTAGATTCCTGCTCAATTTAATCCCATCCTTATAAAACAATTTGGGGTCGTATGGGATGCCAAATGACACATATAAATTATTGATAACAAAATTTAATGGCATCCCTTTAAAACATTTACTAATCATGATTTTAATTATTAAAACAAAATCTTTTTAGCGAAAGGTAAGAAATCTGATTTAGACGTTAGAGCATCATTGTAAACAATGGCTGAAAATTCATTCTCAAAATCTTTAAAAGATTCTATATCATCAAAATAACTGACCGTAGGCTCGGGTGACGAAAACGAAGGCATATTGACTTTTTCATTATCATTTTTTGAATCCGTTTTCAAATCATTGACAAAAATTATTTTATAAGAAAACGAGTTTTTTTCAAAAATTATCGTGTAATCTTCATCGTCGGATTCGTCAAACGATATTCTAAAGTCAAGTTCATTGTCGTTAAGAGGACTTACCGTGGGTTCACACGAGAGTGCTCCTTCAGATGTTAACTTATCATTAAAGACTATAGCTAGGAATTCGGTTTCAACGGATCTAAGGTCGTGAACGTCTTCAGCATACCAGATCTTACCATACTTAGCAGTTTCCCAGTTATACACCTTACCACGCCTACGAGCTTTTTCTTCCTCAAGCCTGATGTATTTTTCCATAGTTATGTTGGGGTCATCCATATTTACCTGTAATAAATTTGCTAGGAAAGAAAACTGTCAAATAGCTTAATACGCCATATTCAGTAAACTGAATACACCGTATTGATGATAGAGTCGAATACGCTGTATTGGTTTAGAAATTTTTTTTACGCCGTATCCAATAAATTAAATACTTCGTATTGAGTATTCGACTCAGAAAGTTACAATAGACTATAACAATGCACACAAACACACAATATGCAAAATATATAACGCAGGAAATTAAACACACAAACAAGCACACAAATATGCAATTTAAACTAAATTAAAACACTAATAAATAAGAATTAAACAACTCCACTCCCCGTCAACGTCGCCAAAAACTTGATGGGTCGTTATCAAGCTTTACTATTTATTATATGCCGACTATACCTAAAAACAACACTCTAACGGGCAGTGTACCCGATCATGATGTAGCTTCGTTGGTAAGTAGGGTGTCGATCACTGAAAGCGAGAGTGTTAATATCTAATTTATTAGTATTTTAGTTATCTATGTTAAATTAATCTAATTTATGTTAAACCTAAGCTAATGATAAAGGGGGGTTCAGCCTGAGAGACTGGCACGAGTTTGGGTATCTAAGCTAAGGTTTTGATGACAAGTAAAGCAATAAACACACACAAAAAGATTAAAAAATGATAGAGAAGCGGTAAAGTACTAATATAAAGAAAACATATCAACCATGAATAATCCGATAAAACGCAGGTTTGTTTATTAGTGCAACGATATCTTATCTCGAAGCGACATATCATTCTTAAGACTTAGGCGGTACTTCATCCTAAGACCTAGACATGAATAATTCTGTCACAATTAGCGTGCCCATATAAAGCATCCCTTTTGTTGATTATAATCTACCTTAGGTGATTAATAATGGGATCTTATTAAACCCTAGCCCATCGGGACTTTACCCACTTACTTGCAGATATGGAGAGCTATCCCAGACTCTTAGCCTACACCCACACAACACCGAAGTTATAGTGCATTAAATATGTAGGACTAGACTCAGTTGAATGATAGTTCGCATACGAAAGCACGTAAACAAGTATAAATTGATAAACATAATCAACAACCAACGATAAATTAAGACAATCGAGATAAACAAACCAAACATTAAACCTTTATAAAGATGGTTGATACCTAAAGGTATCAGCTAATAGTCATTGTAAAAATACACACGGTTTGATATATGAACGATTAAAATAAAAAAACCTCAATCGAACGCGTATTCGGTTGTGTGAAGATTACAAGAGTTTTCCTATGATCTTGAGGCTCATTTCTGACCTTTTATGCTTCTTTAATCGTCTGCTGGTCGACTTGGTGGTTTTAGGCTTCACTTGCACACCTTAGACTGAGTTTAGAGTCTCGTATTTATAGTGTCTGGAAATTGGTTAATACGTCGTATTGATGCAGTCAATACGGCGTATTGATGGGTTCCTTAAAGTACGGTCCACGTTCATTAATAGCATTAAGTGTTTGATTTGATTGTTGACAAGGACCATTAACTATATTAATTTTAGGATCGTTGACTGTTGACTGCATAAAATGCAGATCTTTGACTTTTGACCAATGAATACGGCGTATTAAATGTCCAGGATACGTCGTATTGGGTCTTGATCCTTGGTGGTTTATTTGTGAAGTGCAGGCACGGATACGCCGTATCTTCTTGATGGATACGACTGGTTTTTTCTTTGTTGACCAAAGTATTATATATGGCGTATCGTTGATGTGGATGCGGCGTATTCTTCAATGTCAGGCAATGGTCTTTTAGTTCGTCAAGTCTTGGATACGGCGTATGCTTCTAGAATGATACGTCGTATAGGATGTCAGAATCAGTAAACCTTCTCGAACTCTTTGTTTATGCTCCAAAATACGTGCCTTTTATATAAACTTCACCAATTACTCCATAATTACTGCAAATAACAACTTTAAGCAATTAAGTACCAATTCATGCAATAATTATACAAAATGGGTAATTTACATGGGATAAATGATGCTATAAAATAGACGTTATTTGATGTCATCCCCAGTTACGACGTAACCATAGAGAGGGTTACGCCGTATCTACATTCGTTACGGCATAACTGAAGTGGTTACGCCCAAACAGCAACATTTTTACCACATGAATACGAGTTGATGTGACCTCGAATTCTATTTCCTTGCTGTTAGAACCTGCAAAACTAGGTAAGAAACATACAAACCTATTAAAATGCACAAGTTTAAATGAATTCTATTAATAAAAGACGGGTTGTCTCCCGACAAGCACTTTTGTTTATTAACGAGTCTTTAAGTTAGACTCAACCCCGCTCTATGTTTCTCCTTGGGTACTTCCGTCCACACCCATTTCTTCTATCAATCCATCTCTTATTGTGGCAACGTTATCCCTAGTTCTTGGCATTTTGTCAATTCCCAATACTTTCACTTTAATGTAAGTCTCCTCTGGGCCAATAGTGTATCTAGTAACTTTAACTTTTTCAATTAAGATCGGAGGTGCTTCCCTATAGGTTAATCCAAGCAATCTGCACATTCTCTCATTATAGGCTTTGTCATTTAAGTCAATGAGTCCATCATATGATTTTGGCTCTAAATAATCAAGTATTCCTTCCAAGTCTTCTTCGTCTTCGCTTGTACCTTTAAACTAAGCTTTATCTAATTTATCTAGAACAATTCCTATTATTGCATTTGCCTTATCTTCCCCGAATTCCTCGAGGTCCTCCAAATCTTCATTATCATCAATGTCATCTTCCTCATCTCCGGACCTTTCTCTCCAATGATCCTTAAGGGTCCTATCTTTAGTCATCTTACAAACTCTACCAAATTTTATCCTTACCTAATCATTGAAGCTTAATTCCTCCCATTCCAAATCTACTCGTTCACTGTCATTCATGCTTTCCCAATAACGTTTCTCCTTGTTATCCGATAAACCTCCTCCATCACATACGTCAATATACGAATCACAAGATGCCTAATACTGGCGCACATTTTTATTCTTGCAAGATTGCCTCACACCAATGTACCCTCTTTCCTGTGGGTGATAAATGTGTATCCATATTTGTTTCCTCTACTGCCTTAATTTCCCATGGTTCCCCCTGATTAGTCATCCTGTATACCATTTATTCATATGATTCATGTATGTCAATGTCATAAGAGAAAATATTTCGCTCTTGATCGCACGAACAGATTCAACAGTTGTGATATTAAAGCTACTTCTCATTTTGAATATAACCTTTTCATTTCCTACTTCTAGAGAAATTAATTTCCTGAAGATATCTACCTGAGCGTAAGCCGTGGCTGGCAGAGGTCTCCCTAAGATGATGGGCATCCTAAAATCTTCAACTGTATCAAGTAGATAAAATCAACAGGGAAGATGAACTTGTCGATTTTTACAAGTAAGTTTTTGACTATTCCCTTAAGAGTACACTTTGTGCTATCTGCCATTTCGATTACCATATTAATTGGTTTAAGTTTTCCCAATCCTAAACTTATATACATAGAAAATGGCATGACATTAATGCTAGCTCCTAAATATGCTAAAGCATTATTAAAATCTAATCTTTTGATGGAACATGGGGAGAATGAAACTTCCTGGATCTTGTTCCTTATGGGTAGTTGATTTTGGAGTAGAGTAGAGCATCTAGGGTTCATCCTAACTTCATCATCTTCTTTAGTCTTTGGTTTATCAGCCACCAAGTTTTTCATGTGTTTTGCGTAGTTGTCTGTTTGCCTAATTTCTTTTAAGAGAAGACGGTTTACCCTAATTTTCTTTAGGCTTTCTATAGTTTCATAAACTAATGCTTCTTCTGCGTGTTGCTCAAGACGTCTAGGAAACGGAATGGGTGGTTCGTAGGGCTCAACATAATAGCTTTCATTTTGTTTTTCCTCCTAAGGTAATGACTTTACATTAAGTGTAGTATCGAGTGTTGCTACAGTTGTACTAACTTCTGCCCTCTTAGTGTCTTGTTTTTCGTCATCCGAAAAACATGAGTTAGCAAAAAACTATTTAATTTCTTTGGGAAAGTAATAGAAATGCGTGTATAAAGGTAATCCGTCTTCAGTAAAGATTGCCTTGCATTCCTCAAACATTTCGTTAGTTCTTCTTTCAACTTTATTGGTTAAGGTTTTTACCTTAATCTCGAGTCCTTGTATAATCTTATCATGATTTTCTCGATTTGTTTTAGTGTTTAGGTAGAATTTCTTCAACCATTCGTCTTGCTCAGCATGTCTCTTAGTCTCTTCTTCCATATATTTATTGATTATTTTAGTCAGACTTGGTTTTCTTTCACATGAAGATGGTTGGCCATCCGTTCGCCAGCCGTATCCAGATATTCCTCCATTGAATCTACCGTTATTTCTGCTGTTGTTTGGAAAGGGTCTACCAAATTCTCCATATTTTACTTCCACTACACCCTTAACTTCCTCGTTGAGAGGACATTCCTTGTCTAGATGAGCGCCTCCGCAAGTTTGGCATCCTACTTGGATAGCGTGTACATTCCTTAAGCTTTTTTGTAACAACCCACATTTTCGAGTCATTTTACATCAATAAATATTCAAAACTTTTACGCATTTACTTTTAATTTCAACCGTTTAGTTAAATCGAGTAAACTAAAAATCAACAATCAACGTAAACCGTCATCAAACAAATAAAAGTTTATATCAAACAAGTGTTATATTATTTTTACGAAAATAATTTATAACTTTTCATATTTTATTTTTATACGTTACGTAAAACGTTTACGTTTCGAAATTTGGAACCTTTTTTCATACATGTAAACCATCCTACCTATCTACACTTAATCAAATACCCACAATTATATCCAATACCCAAAAGTTATATAATTCTACACCATAGCACCACTATGGCCAGTTTTATATGTAGTATATATGTGAGTCCCTTGTTGAATAGATCTTTGCAGCCTATTAAGGATGATAGCCAAGATGTATAAATACAGTTGACTATGTAGAAACACTGATTATGAATACTATGTGTTAATGCGGAATCTTAACACAAGTACTAAGAAAAACAATGAATAACTAAACATGATTCTATTAATCTGCTTTAGAATGATTACAGATTACTAACTAATTGAGATAAATTTGCTATGATATATCTAGAGGTCGAAGTAACTAACTTAAGCCAAAGAGATCCTTTTTAGACTAAGGAAAACCCTATCAGGCTTACAAAAAACACATACCTATCTTTTCCTAAAATATCTCCATATAAAGTCTCTATAGACGTACTTAACTAACTATCAGATACTTAACATTTTGGTTGTACTCTGTTAGTACTAAGTATAAATATCATACTAACTATTTGAACTGTCGTACTAAAGGTTTGAAAACAAAAATCCTACAATCCTCCCTTTAAACATGAATGTTTAACTTGTTTAACTTCATGTTTCTTTAAATGCACAGAGGATGTATCCAAACATTCTTCATCATTTCTTAATCTTGTACACTCTATCCTTCTTTAGCAACAACTTTGTCTTTTCTGCAACATCTTTTCAGCTACTCAGCAACATCACCTACAATCCAACTATGTTGGCTTTGTAGTTTTTGGCAAACTACCAGCCATTAATGGATTTGATGTTCCTTTACCAGTAGTCGTTTGCTCTGGGATAGTTAACTCTTCATTTAAAAACATGGTGAGTTAATTACCATACAGTTTTTGGTAAACTGTCAACCATCAACGGAATTGATTTATCTTTACCAAATACCGTTTGCTTTTGGACTAGCCAATGCTTCATTGCCATAACATGGTGCATTGATAAACCATATAGTTTTTAGAAAACTATCAGCTATCAACAGATTTGATTAGTCTTTACCATGAACTGTTTGATCCTGGACTAGCCAACTCTTCACCATGAAGCAAGGTGAGTTGAGAACCCTACAATTTTTGGTAAATTGTCAACCATAAACGGATTTGAGAAGTCTTTACCACAAGCCGTTTGCTTATGGACTAGCCAACTCTTAACTGTGAAGTATGGTGAGTTGAGAACCATATGTCGTGTTGAAATGAAACCAACACCTGAAAATTCTCCAATCCCTTGTAGCTTGGGATTTACCATACCAATGTTGACCACCAAAAAGAGAAATTAGTTTCTCGTAGGGACCCAGGCCTTTACAGGCTTGGGTCT
>BQNB010124327.1:0-15800 GCA_026074375.1 Tanacetum coccineum
AACTAAATTAACACTAAAAAACGTAAAAAGATTAAAACTTTAATTAAAAGACAAGATTAAAATATCTTTTGAAACAAAAAAATGAAAACTTTTTTAAATTTATCGATTTGACTCTTTAAAAGTTGTACAATAACAACGAACTTTCAATAAATGTTCCAATATGCACATTTGAATGATGTGTCACGTTATAAATGGTGCCACGTGTCAGCCTTTCATGTATGACACGTCAGCAAAACGTGCATATTGAAACACTTATTGAAATTTCATTGCTATTGTACAGCTTTTTAAAAATGCACGTACCAAATCGATAAATTTAAAAAAGTTCGTTGCTATTTTACGGCTTAAAGCCCTTTAAAAAAAGATAAAAACTTTATAAAATTAAAACATAAAAGTAAAAGAGCTATGAAAGAAAATTTATTAAAAAATAATTAAAGAGGGTTTAATAAAGATAAAGTGGGTAAACACAAAATATAAAACTTGACAATAAAAACTTGAGAAAATAAAAGATGCAAGAAAGTTAACAAAGATTAATACTTTAAAATATCAAAGATTAATAAAACTAATATATAAAACTAAAAATGAAAAAGAAAAGAAAAAAAAAGTAACAAGAGAGTTTGTGTGTGCTCATTTGTCTGAGCTCCTCAGCATTTATCTACCAACAACTTTTTCTTCAAGAAAACATTTGTGGCTTTCATATGGCCACGTCGTAGGGTTACTTTGGTAATTTCGCAGGGATACTACAGCAGGCCTATCTTTTTCTTAATATTTGTAAACTTCATCTTTAGATACTTGGGCCGGGCTAAATAGTGTATTTATATAAGGCTTTTTCGGGCTTATTTCATCTTTTGTCACAACAAAAAGAATGGCACTCACGCGTTGCGGCGGAGGCGTTTAGTTTTGGTTATAGTCGAATGCGTCATGTTGTGGTGTAATTTCAGTGGATGTTTCGTTAGAATTTAATGGTTGCACATGTTTGGTACATGCGACTTGTTAGGCTATGTTTATTTATGATTCTTATCCAACCGGTTGCAAGTACATAGCGTTTAATGGGCATATTTAATTCACATAAGTACAAAATGAATGCATGAACACCTACCGAGGGTTCAACATATGGCTTCCTAATCTTTCTTTAACCTTGTCATATGACACAAACTTAATGGACATGTATATTTCCATTTCATTAGAATGGATTTTACAAGTGAATGATAAGGTTTTGAATGATGTATATTATCTTTTATTTTTTTAAATAATAATTATATCATTGATTTCAGTTTTCAGTTTTTTATAAAACTAGCTAAATATTGACATAATTACTTACACATTCTTATTTCTAGTGACAATTTTATTTTAATTATAACGTAAGATTTTTTTTTATTAAAACTAAAAATAGGATTAGGATCCTCTAAAGTTAAATAAAAAGAAAACCAGGTCCCGCAGTGGGCCCCGATATTACTTTTGTGAGAGAATTTTACCTTTAAAGTTCATTTTAACTTTAGATGATCCTAATCCATAAAAATATATTTATAAAGTAAATACTTTATTTAATATATAATTTTATATGAAATTTTAAGTAATTAAATTAAATTTAAAAGAAATGATATTATATGTTAAGTTGGATTGTTGATCAATGGTAAAAAATTATAGATTGATTGTATGTATTTATTGTATAGGTGGAGGAAGATAAAATAATATTTAAATGAGAGATTGGGTTGTGAGGGATTATGAATAAAGATACTCTTATGTTGTTGTATTGTTTTCTGTAACATTACAAAACAAAATTGGAGAAGAAGACAGGCAACTTATACACGACCCGTTCTCTTAATATTTTTGTCGAATCCCTAAGTTGCTTAGCAGACGATTTGAAGGGTGTTTTCATGATGGGTTGGTTCTCTCTGATTTTCCACGTCGTATGTGGTCTATCTGGAACTCATTGACTTCCAAGATCATAAGTCTTCCCCTATGATTCTAGAAGTATATAAATATGAAATGAAATTCGTAACAACACTCACACACACACACACACCACGCTATGTACTCACGTCGAATTGTGACGTCACCGACGCCATTATAGAAGAGATTAATCGCTCGAAATGTTCTCACTGCCGCAATTCCGCCTCCGGATAACGGAGTGTACCTGCCGGTGGCGATTAGATTGAATTTCATTCGTCGGCATAATGCGGTCACCGTCGTAGCTCCGTGTTATTCATCGGTTTTTTGGAGTTCACAATAATGGAATGAGTGGGGATGATGATAATCAGGGACGGATGTAGAGTATGAAAATGGGGGGCAAGTGCCCCCCATGCTCGTCGAAAAATTTAGGAATTTAGTGTAATTTTTTTTAAATTTTGACTTTTTTTCGACAGTAATTTGTGACTGATTTTCGTCCTATAAGTCTGATTGGATGTTTATACAAGGTGGTTACTAAAATTCTTGCTTTGCGGTTGTCGGCGATTATCTCAGGTTTGATCTCAGATGTTCAAACGGCTTTTGTTCCGGGTAGGCAAATTCTGGATGGTCCCTTCATTATTAATGAATTACTTGCTTGGTGCAAACACTATAAGCATCAAGCTATGGTGTTCAAAGTAGATTTTGCTAAAGCTTACGATTCTGTTCGTTGGGATTACTTGATGGATGTTTTAAAGTCTTTCGGGTTTGGGGATAAGTGGTGTGGTTGGATCAAGGGCAGCTTATCGGCAAGTATGGCGTCTGTTCTTGTTAATGGATCTCCTACGGCTGAATTTCAATTTTTCCGTGGTTTGAAGCAAGGCGATCCTTTGGCGCCTTATCTTTTTATTCTTGTTATGGAGTCGTTACATTTGTCGTTCTCCAGAACGGTTGATGTGGGCATTTTCAAAGGGATTCAAATTGGTAAGGATTTCACGTTGTCTCACCTTTTCTATGCGGATGATGCTGTATTTATTGGAGAATGGTCCGACGAGAATCTTAGTCGGATCTTACATGTTTTGCATTGTTTCTCTTTAGCTTCTGGCTTGAAAATTAATGTAAAAAAAAGTCACTTGCTTGGAGTTGGAGTCTCGAATGACGCTACGGTAGCAGCTGCCACTAACTTAGGTTGTGCAATTATGAAAGCTCCTTTCAAGTATCTTGGCGTTATGGTTGGTGGGAACATGTCGCGAATCGATGCTTGGGACGAAACGTTGAGTAATCTGAGGTCTCGGTTGTCAAAATGGAAGTCTAAAACTTTATCCATAGGCGGGCGGCTCACGTTGCTAAAATCGGTACTTGGTTCTTCTCCTATTTATGCTATGTCTTTATATAAGGTGCCAAAG
Organism: Tanacetum coccineum; assembly: GCA_026074375.1. NCBI lineage: Eukaryota > Viridiplantae > Streptophyta > Magnoliopsida > Asterales > Asteraceae > Tanacetum > Tanacetum coccineum. The sequence continues at coordinate 3,291 of BQNB010124327.1, forward strand.
TCTGTTTTGTCTTCCATGGAAGCAATTCGTAGAAATTTTTTCTACGGTTCTCAAGAAGCTGATAAGAATATTACATGGGTTAAATGGAGTAAAGTTCTAGCAGCAAAACAATTCGGTGGTCTTGGAGTTTCTAGCCTCTTTTCTCTTAATAGAGCCCTTCTCATGAGATGGGTTTGGCGTTTTATTTTTCATGATAATTCGTTTTGGTGTCGTTTTATTTCGGCGGTTCATGGTCCTTCGTTTCAGGTTCGATCTGGTACTTCGTTATGGAGAACCATTACTAGTGAGGTTAATGGGCTGAAGGCCCAAGGAGTTGATATTTTATCTCACTGTTTAAAACGGGTGGGAAACGGTTTGTCTACTAAATTTTGGTTCGATCCCTGGATTGTTAATGTCAAGCTGTGTAACGAGTTTCCGCGTCTTTTTGCCCTTGAACTTAACAAATCGATTAGTGTGGCGGAGAAGTTACAGCATTCGGTTGATACGTCTTTTCGGCGGCCCGTTAGGGGAGGGAGCGAGTCGGCTCAACTGGAGTCGTTATCTGAATTAATTGAAGGGGTTATTTTGTCTAATTCTCGTGACCGTTGGTTTTGGGACATGAATGGTTCTGGGACTTACAGAGTTAAGGATGTTCGTAATATGCTTGATGATTTTTTTCTCCCCAAAGATGAAGTGGCTACGCGTTGGCTTCCTCATCTTCCGATTAAGCTCAATGTGTTTGCTTGGAGATTATATCTTGATCGTTTGCCGACTAAATCAAATCTGATTCGAAGGGGTATTCAGGTTGGCTCCCCTATATGCCCGAACTGTATTTCTTATGATGAAGATGTGCCGCACATTTTTTTCAAGTGTCCTTTGGCGATTGAAGTCTCTCGGGCTGTTTGTCGTTGGTGGGATGTGGTGTGGGTGCCTTGTGGCTCTTACTCCGAGTGGCTTTCTTGGTTGTTGTCGATTAAAATGGGTTCCAGGATTAAAAGTCTATTTGAAGGAGTTTGGTATGTTTCCTGGTGGACGATTTGGATGCACAGAAATTTGGAGATTTTTTCGTCAAAAAAGCCTCGGAAAGCAATGATGTTTGACGACATTGTTGAGCGTTCTTTTTTATGGTTTTCCTCTAGATGTAAATTTTCTTTTAGTTGGGATGTTTGGTGTAAAAACCCTTCTCTTATTTCCTTGTAAGTTTGTGCTAGCTTCTTGCTAGTTTTTTTTCTAATAATAGTTGCCGTTCAAAAAAAAAGTCATTTTGGAGTGCAAATTAAAGAAAGAGTGCAAACCAAAATGCACGCTAGTTCTCGAAAGGTACTTGGCGTGCAAATGGTTTTCATAGGGGTGAGCAAAATGGACCGTAGACCGGATCGGACTGAGAAACCGGTTTGACCGGACCGGACCGAACATATTTCGGTCCGGTCCTCTCCATCCTTTTCCTTATTTTTCTGTCCTCGGTTCGGTCGGTCCGGTCCGGTTCAGTCTTACAAAAAAACCTGCAATTATCCTTGTTGGACTGGACAGGACGGAAGACCGAACCGGACCGAACCATTTCGGTCCGGTCTTCGGTCCGATGTTTTGGACAAAGTCGGTTTCGGTCCAGTCCAATTTTGGTCGGTCCGGTCCGGTTTTCGGACCGTAAGCACCCCTATGTAGATTTTGGTAATGTCTTAAATTTGTGTGATTTTGCTTATTTGGGTTTATAAGAGTAGATATTGGTAATTGATTTAAAAAAAACCTTTAAAAAGTTGGTGAAATAAAGTGACGTCCATAAGGAGACCAAGTTTAAACATTTTGGTAAAAGGAAAAAGATGACTATGGAAACTAAAAAAATACTACATCTGTTTCAAAATAAACGTTCAATTTAATTTTTTAGAGTTAAACTTGTTCAACTTTTACCTTAATTATTTTATTGTGTGTTATATAATACTTGATGCAAAATATATATGAACATAACTGAGTTTTAAATGTATTTTCATTGATATAAATAAGCCACAAAAGTGAGCTTAATAAAGCATAGCCTAAAACTCAATAAGTCATGCCGCCTATACTAAGCCATATGACTACTTAAAAAGCTAAAATTTACACCTAGAAGCTACAAATTCAAACACACTGATTTGGTTCCCCCTATATCTGTTAAACCTTCACCCCTATGAGACACCTTCATCTCAGCAACCACAATGCTCAACCACCATCTCCACCGCTTCACCATCACCACTCACCACCAATTCAACTAAACCCTAACCCACCACTTGAAAAGAAACAATTGCAAACTAATTTAAAATAACACATACTTTTAATCTCGGATACAGATGCTAATAAAAAAGTTTAACCAAGAACAATCAGAATCAAGATTTACCTATATCTCACAAATTTCACATTGCAAGTAAAATTAATTTTAATCCTAAAGGCGCCTCTCCAACCATCAAAACCCTAACTCACCTGCACATAACCAACCAATATCATTTTTCGAACATACATGAACAATGATATGTGATGAAGATGAATGATAAGTGGAGAGGAAAAATCTAGAATAAACTCTCAATCATCCTTCAATTAACTAAATAACATGAGATGGGAAAAATGAAAAGATGGATCTAGACATTTGAGTGAGAGATTTGAGGTAAACAAATGACGGGAGGTGGAGATGAGTGTGGATGAACACGTAGATCACACGTGTTATAGCACCGAAGGAAAAATAAATAAAAAATAAAACGGGTCAGACCCGGGTCGTCCGGCAGGTTCCGGTGACAGGTTCTGGCGGGTTGACCCAGTACCCACTGGATTCCGGCAGCAGCATTAAATGCGTATTTATTGTGGGTATACTGGCTTTTAATAAAGGATATAATCCTAAATTACTTCAAAAATGCCAAAACAATCTCGTAAACCTGTCAAAACCGAACCCGTTAACTCATCACCAGCGTCTACTTCCATTCCAAAACCAATTGATAGCATGAAGAAACAAGTTAAACGAGCTCCGAAACATGTGGAGACTACTTTTAATACAAGTTCATTGGTTTGCATTTGTGTGTTTGTTTGCTTATGTTATTATATTATTTACTTTATTTTGAGAGTAAACTGCAAAATACATCCTTGTCGTTTCATGTTTCTCACGAAATACATCCATGATCGAAACTATTAGCAGTTTACACCACTCGTTAGGCAAACGTTTGCCGAAATACATCCCTCGTCACTAACTTCGTTAAATATCCAGTTTTTGGGCCCCACTTCAGGGGTATTTTCGTCCTTTTCATGTTTCCCAAAATCATATAATCTCGAGTAAACTGCAAAATACATCCTTGTGGTTTCATGTTTCTCACGAAATACATCCTTGTGGAAAGAAAAAGACGAAAATACCCCTGAAGTGGGGCCCATGATTATGCTCCTTTTATAGGCTGAATACCCCTTAGGGTTTTCGTAACTTTCGGCCCAAGATGCGGCCGGGATTGTCAGGATTTGTTATTATCCTAACTGGTTCAAATAAGTAAAGTATATCTTTTGTTTCATTAGTTTATCCCCTAAAAGATAACTCACAAAGGTACCGCGGCTACGAATAATAGCCACGGCATATGGACCCAATAAGCATTGTGCCCGTGCCCGTGACCGCGATCCGCGACCGCTATACATGGGCCGAAAGCCCATTAGTAGCTACAAAGGCCATAAAAGTACTAGTGGACCGGGCCGGTCCATACTATACGTCATCAGCGAGTATCTATGTGTTTTGCTACTATATCATAGCTTTAACTCCAAACCTTAAAAGCTCATAAGCCTTACAAAGTTAGCCAAATACATATATTTGGTCCTTATTATATGAAGCAATACATCCAACTTTCAACTTTTTAAACCGAAAAGTTGTCGATTTTCACAAGTAAAATACTTAGGAGGACTGATCCATAAAATTTGTGTGAAACTTACTCGATTCGGTCTTTAAACAACCTACTTAAACAATCATAAAACATACCTTGACAATTACATGACAGTATGACGTAGCTTACTCATAAATTATGACGAGAGCACATTTGTTGTATTTCATTACATAGTTTCAAACTTCTTACAAAGGAGTAGAACACAACACAGTAACATGATACATTACATAAAAAAAAGCTTATTACAAACAAACACACATTTTATTCATATATTATAACATGCCCATCGTATACGGATCGGCGACATGCTCAAGGGTGAGTAGGGATGCCGACTAGACCAACGAGTATTCCTTCGTCACAGCCAAGGATGATCCTGTTTAATGATTGTTAGCTTTTAGCTTTTGAATCAAGTTAATCATACAAGCAATGTGGTTGAAATAAATTAGAGGGACTTACTCGGACGAGTCTTTAATAAACACGATGGTCCAAACACGACCAAGTTCAGAGGTAAACACATGGTCTAGTTTGTGTGTCGTCACGTTCCAAATGCAAACAGTTTTGTCTTCGGATCCCGTAATGATAAAACTTAGGTCGGATTTAACATATTGGATTGATGTAACATTATTTGTGTGGCCTTCAAGTGTTTGAAGACAAGTCATAGTGTCATAGTCCCAAACCTAATGCCAAAAAAAGTTAGTTTATTTTTGTATTTGTATATGAGCAAATAACATTTATTAAAAGTCGATGATATTTAGACGTACCTTAGCAGTATAATCGTCAGACCCTGTGACAAAGTACAAATTTTCTTTTGTGTCACAAAATTCAACACCGTTCAAGCCTTTCTCATGAGCGTTGATTGACAAACGTGGAACCAAAGATCCAAGGTCCCAAAACTTAAAAGACAAAAATATATGCAAGGTTTAGAGTCATGTTTGTGTTTAGTTACATGCAATATCGTAGGGTTGTCAAAAGTAGTACCTTGATGGTAGAATCGAGTGATACACTTGCAAACGCGTTGGTGTCCCGTGGATTAAACGCTACTTGCATGACATAATGTTCGTGTCCATCAAACGTCTTGGTGCATTCCCAGCCGTTTTCCCAATCCCATAACTTTATAGTTTTGTCATCGGATGCAGAAAGTACAAATGGAAGAGATGGATGCACGGCAAAAGACCTAACGAAGTCTGTGTGTGCCTTCAATTCTGCAACACTTTCCATAGTGTTGTAGTTGTACACACGAATAAAGCCATCATCGGCTCCACAAACAATCCATTCCTCGTTTGCAATAAACTTCGCAGCCCGAACTATAAAACATATAATACAAATCGACATAAAACAGATTGCCCCATATAAAAATCTTTACATGGTTAATTACACATACTAACGACTGCTGTAAAAAAAACATCACATACCGGGTGATTTGGCGATTTCAAAAGACTTCTCGGTTACCTGGTTAGAAGATGACACTTATAAGTTCGTATATATTCTTTCAATAAACAAAGTAAGAACTTAACGTAGTACTACTGGAATGTTGGATTAGAACTTACTTGAGTGCGATAATTCCAGATATTAACATTTCCCGAATACAAACCAACCAAGACCCTTTACAGAATGTTAGAACTTATATCAGAACTCGTAACAAACTCAATAACGAAAATGTTGGAAACTAAGAGTTATATTGTTTACCATGGTTCAGTAGGATGCAAGTCGATTGATTTAACTCTCTCGGATTTTAGGTCGAATGTTTTCTGAAATCGAAACAAAAAGTTACTAAAACAATATTTAGTATAAATTATGTTAACATTAAAATGTGAATGATCTATAGATTACCTTGATCTCAAATGTGGAACTCTATTTAACAAAAAGTAGATTGCATCCCCAAGAAAAAAGCCAGAAAACAATATACTGGTTAGTAACAATTCAAAAACAAAAATAGATAAAAATAAATTAAAAACATAGAAGATGTCATTGCACAAACTTTGTGTAATAAACGATTTCATAATAGACTCTTCAAGCCTTGATTCATTCTAACGACTCGAATTGTGCTAGAGATTTAAATCTAATTATAATGGTATCGTCTAAAGTAAAAGAAAAATAAATAATACTCCTGGTTTGAACTAACCGAACCTAAAACTAAACTGGATGGGTGTCCGGTGTTAAACCGGACTGGATTGATCGAGAACCGATTTTCTTTTTAAGCTATAATTGGAATCAAGAACCGATCGAGTGAGCCATATTTAGAAGCTCGTTTATTTATATGTACTTACTACTAATAAAAATATAGTATAAAAGAAAAAGCTAACCATTTTTTCTTGAAAGAATGATGTAAAAAGATGATGAATAATGAAAGTTTATAGTTTTGATGGATTTATTAAAGTGAGTTTGATGCATATATATACCATGAGGAACCTTAACACACAAGTGTTTGCATGTTTACAGTCAAATTTGACACATTTTGTCACTCGATACCTTTATAACCATTGATCATGCAAATATATTTGTTTAAAGGGTTAGGATTGTTTTACAATGATAAGGTTAGTTCACGGAAGATAATGTATGACGAAATATTCAACATGCCTGCCTTGTTCGATGTATATATGTTGCATGTGCATATATGACTATTGTCAATGATAGTGATTGAATTTATACAACTTTTACCAGTTGTGATTACAATATTTGGTAAGGTATAGCTTATTTTAAACAAATAGCCGTAAAAGTTATCAGTTACTATGTATGCATATTAGTTACTATCCGGATGTTCACATTTGTCAGTAAATCGTAAGTGACTTGTGTTGGAAAATTTGGTTGGCAAAATGATTTTTGACCAACTTTGGACACAATTATATATATGTATGTGTCATATATGTTATCCGCCTTAATCAGCACGATCATTTACGATCGTCATAATCAAGAAGGGTTAAGAAAAATCAAAGTACACTATACGTTTTCACAAAACACTCTTTGTAATTTAGTTTCTTATAAACACTTTATAATTCGCACAAGTTTTTTTTTTCCTTAAAATATTACAATCTACAAAAGTTGTCAATGTTTTCAAAATCATTTTATACACCGAAAAGGATTAAGCCTTTTTCAATAATCTACAAGACAAGTTATAATGTTACGTATTATTTTGTGTTCATTATAAGAATGTGATACATAACCACTGTGTTGAACTAACCAGAGATGGTTGAGAGGTAAAATTTCTAACATTGACTTAGTTGACATGTATTTTTTGAGAAAATAGTTGAAGTTAACGCCATGCCATTGCTTTTCAATACAGGGCCTTTGAGATCAAGTTTGATTGGACGATGGTTAAGGTAAATAATCTACAATTGTTGTGTGTATATATTTCATTTGTGTAACTATGTTTGTTTATTTGAGTATAGTGTTTCCAACAAGAGGGTTTATGGGAATGCGGATACTATTTGATGAAGTTCATGTATGACCTTGTTGTAAAAAAACAAGCCGATTTTCCAAAAAGTGTAAGTATTTTCTTTTATGTTTGAGATTATAGCGATTTGGTTGGGATTGCAGCTGGTCGGCTGCTATTGCAGTTTATGTCGTAGTTTGCTTTAATGTATTAGCATTGTACAATGTCTTTAGTATAAAACGGGTTGATAGCTGAATATAGGCCTAAAAATGTAGCGACCTGAGAATAGATTTAGCATAAGAATGTAGCGACTTGAGAACATATTTATGCTTGCGGGTTGGTTGGGATTGCTACGGGTCGTTTGCTATTGGCATTTTTTTTAGTTTTTACATTAAGTGAATGGATCAAAACCAACCAGGAAAATTACTTTAAGGAGCTTGTGCCAAATAAATTTATATCTTTATTGCTCGGAATCTTTAAATAGTAGTAACATAGCATGCAAACTATAAACTTATCTCATTCAGTTAAACTTGCTTACTAGAACACGTACATAAACTGATTGAAAACTTTTAATTTTGCTGTTAAAAAGTCAAAAAATTACAATTTGCATGTTGTTGAGGTGTACTTGTTAAACTCATTTATTTGTTTTGCTGTTGTGCTCACCATTGATGAGAATGTCAGAATACTTGTTTGTGGATGTTTGTAAACTATCATGCTCCATTAGTTAATAGTGTGAATTTTGAGCCCCTTCCTAGTCCTCAGTTATGTGTCAACCAGTAACCTTTCTAGATGGCTTAGGTTTTTTAGAGGTATTTAAGCCTGAAGATTGCTTTCAGCTTCGAGTATTAAAGGTGACAGATTCGATAATTTTGTTGCAAGTCGGTTAAGTTAGTCAAGTCAACCTGACTTGTTACACTTGTTCAATTTGTCCTTAATTTAGAAACATATAGTGTGTAAACTATGATTCAAATATTATATTGAATTCATTATGTTATTAATCTCATAATTATCTAACTCACAGGGTTAACTATACATATCTACATTTGTTTTTATAGCTTTGGGATGATACACGCCATCTAACACCGTTGGAGATCGACCAAGTGGCTTATATGATTCTGAACGAGTTTTATAGGGTTGTAGTTACTCCTTTAGATACAACGGCTCCACAATAGTTCAGGTTTTATATTTTCGTGATGATGACGTTTAAACGATTGTAATGGATTACACTTTTGTCTAACTTAGATTGTTGGGTTTGTTTTTTTTGAATGGCGACGTTTATATTGAATGTTTATGATGCAATGTTCGTGTTTATATTGACTGTTGTTTGTCTATGCTGCAATGTTCGTGTACCCTGCGGAAAATATTATGGTAGTGTTTGGTTACAGGTTCTGGACAAGGATGACGAATTTATTTATTTTATCGAACAAATTTTGGTGCGGTTTGTTGAAAAACCGTACCAGAAAAGAAGTAGGTGTTGCTTGGGTGTTGAAGGTATTTGCTACGGTTGGAAAGAAAACCGTACCAAATAATCATTTTCTGCTACGGTTCAAAACCGTACTAAAAAAAAATTATTTTTTGCTACGCCTCTATCAGCTACGGTTTCAAAACCGTACCAAATGGCCTTAAAAACCGTACCTAATGAGATTTTTGTGTAGTAGTGCAAGAAGGGTTAAGAAAAATCAAAGTATACTATACGTTTTCACAAAACACTCTTTGTAATTTAGTTTCTTATAAACACTTTATAATTCGCACAAGTTTTTTTTCCTTAAAATATTACAATCTACAAAAGTTGTCAATGTTTTCAAAATCATTTTATACACCGAAAAAGATTAAGCCTTTTTTAATAATCTACAAGACAAGTTATAATGGTACGTATTATTTTGTGTTCATTAACCACTGTGTTACTATATGGAAGTAAATGAGAACATTTAGGGCTGTTTGTTATGGGGTTGTAGATAGAAGTAATGAATTTGTTGCTTAATTCAATTGTTTGGTAAGAAATATAGAAATGGCAACAGTAAATAATTTTTTAAAAATTTGATTCCATATGAGAAAGGTGGTTTCACTCATAATTCCCACTGAACATGGGCCCATATTTCACATCAGTGCATAAGTCCAAATTTTTTGGTTTCGTATTTTAATTTTCTCAAAACAACTAGTGTATTACTTTATTTAGGGCTCGTTTTGTTTGTTGGTGGGTTTAGGATTTAAATTTAAATATGGATTAAGGGTTCGTTTGGTTTGTAAATAAGGTTTGGATTATGATTTGGATTTAGATTTGATTTTGGTTTTAAAAAAATTATAATTGAGAAAAAAAATATATTATTAAATGATAAATAATTATTTTATAGTTTTAAAAATGAGTTTTGATATAAAAATATTTACTTTTTATCAAAGAGAGAATAGAAATAAGTGAAGAAAATTAATTCTGAGCCCACACTTTTGCTTAAACCGGACCATCCTATGAGGATTTTAAACAATAGTATTTTTTGGGCATGGTTCCCAAACTCTAACCCAAAGAGCTAAACAAACAAGTTTTATGTCCTTAGCTTCAAAAACCCAATCCATGGTCCGTTTGGTTTGTATATGGGTTTAGGATTCGGATTCGGATTTGGATATGGGTTTGACGTAGAAGAGAGAACGACTAGGCGCCACTCTCTTTCTGAGTTATTCCAGCTTCTTCATGATTTCGTGCAACCCTCTCTGATAAGGAAGAAAACGAAAGAATCTCAATTTTACGACAAATCCAGTCCTATAGATAATTATTTAATAAATAATAAGAAAATTTCTAAATATTTAAGAGCCCGTTTATTATGAGGTAGTGGGATATGGGGAATGATTTGAAAGAAGTACAATTTGTTTGGTTGGAGTTGTTGGGTTATGCTATAGTGTTTGACATGCACTTTTACTGAAAAGTTTTAACAAAAGACACCAAGGTACCTTGGTTTTGTGACATTTCACGTTTATTTCTTATGCTTACTTTTATTACCTATCATTAACATATATTTATTCACTCTAACATGTATTTTTGTAAGTTAATATTTATTTATAAAAATTTAAGTGGTCATACATTTATACTAATCTTTATTCTTATACTTGCAAATTTTTGTAATATAAATTTGTTAACCGAATCTCATTTCTTATTTATCACTTATCGCTTTATTTATATAAAAATTGTTTTCATATATCAATGTACACAACGGCTATTTAATGGTCATAAACGAAAACAAACAGCGTTACATTGACTCTGTTTTTCACCATAAACTGACAACTACTAATCTTTATTTTTCTCAAAAAAACAAAGCTTCTGTTCCCAAGTTCATAATCAATCAAGACTTTCTTAAAAAGATGATTAGCCCAATTTTAATTGTCATTATTGTGGTACTCTTGTTACTCAACTCTCTTGTTAATCTCCCTCCTAGAGAATTTATATTGTTTCTTAGGTTTTTGATTTTCTCACTACTGTGTATTGCACTTTGTATCGATAATGGATTATATTTTTATAATTTCTTGTTGTTTATTCATATTTGATAATTTACGACATGTCAAGGAATTCAAAGATTGAATTTTCCGTTGTTCTTAAAGCACAAGGTACGGTGACTGGTAACTTGAGCCGTCGGCGAAAACGCTAGCCCACGGCGCGACAACCACACTGTGAGTGGCGTTTTCGCGTTTCGCGCCGCCACCACCAGGCGAGATGGTGGGCGAAAGCGCGACTTGAAAACGCGAGAACCGTACCATTCCTTGCGTTTTCCACTTTTTTTCTGGCATTTTTGTTTTTTTTTCTAATTAATCATTTTATCCATGAACTAGTGTGTGTGCGTCTAGTTGCAGGTAGGTGAAATGAAGGGGAAGAAGAAGGGTGGGAGTTGGTGGTTTTTTTTTTGACTTTTTCATTTAAAATCTTATAGTTATATATGTTTACATCACTAGCCCCTAATGTATTTATGATTTTTTTTATTTTTTTTAAAAGTATGTATTTTTTAAATAAGTTTTTTAAACTTTATGTATTTTTTTATATAAATGAATTTTAAAAAAGTGAAAAAAGTAGGGTCTCCATAACATCAAAAATTATGATGTTGACTAGGAAAGGTGTTTTTGGTGTTCTGAGAAAAAAGTGGTGATGTGCACCACTTTTTGCCATGGCTCAGCACTGTACCTAGTGCTCTTAATGGTGGTGACAGAAACTATATGCAATGGGTCATAAATATAACACCCCGTGTTTTCAGGTCATATTACGATTCCAATCATCCTAGTTTCTTTCAATTTATAAAAATTTTACGTGTTTACTTTTTATTTTAAATCGCTTAGTTAAATTCTCGTGAGTAAATTTAACCAAGACTTTTAATATCGTGAATAAGGCTACGTCTAAACTAAAGACTTTCGTATTCATTTCCCTTACGACTTAACTAACCAAAAACGAGTACATTCTATTCTTTCCCTTTCACCACAACTTAGGATTTTAAAAGACTGTAACTTGCTTGTTTCTTAACCATTTTTGATGATTTGAATTGCTAATTAAACTACATCAGGTTAACTACAACTCGCAATTAACTTTTGGACTTAGGGGTTACGTTTACTAGTCGTACCTTACTCCCAAAATTACCCATGTGTTGTATGTAAATAAAACTTGGGTTGTGAACATTTGATTTCCCAATTTGACTATTATACATAAGACGCGGCCTTTGGCATAATGAGGGCTTATTCTAAGATACATTAACAGTATGGTCCCATCATATAACCAAGTTAATCACGTCAAACCAACCCATTGATTGTTAGTTTACACGTATAGCAGAAAACATGTATTATTTTTCAAGTATGATTTTAGGATAACTTTTCTACATAATTTTCTCAAGCACCTTACTAAGGAAACATAGCATACTGATAATAAAAGGTATAAAAGCATGAGACTCACAAAAGTTTGAAAGAAGCTTGGTTATAGACTTGAACCAAACGAACCTTAATTGATTATATCAACTGATTCGCGTCTAAAACCCAAACCAATATCAAACACGACTATTGCACCCCTTGTGAACACGAACACGGTCGTTGTTTGCTGCCTTGATGTGGTCGACTCGCAAGAAAACGAAACCAAAGAAACCTAGTTAGGGTTCTTGAGATTTAGGGTTTATTATGAATGAAGTGGTATGATTGTGTGTTGCGTGTGAGTCGAAACAAGGATAGAAGGACAAGGAGAGCCAAGGTGAAGAGAGTATGATGATTCACTATGGTTATGTTGTGTTCTTTGTGTTTGCAAAGAGGTGTGCAAAGGCTTCTTTATGCACAATA
>BQNB010124328.1:8575-19957 GCA_026074375.1 Tanacetum coccineum
ATTCACAATGAAGATGGAAATCCTGCTTGAGTCAACATCAAACAAGCTCATGGTAGGTAACTTGTACGATTATGTGTGAATCAAACTTGTGACAACTGGAAAGAAACAATGGTGCGATTCTATAAGAATCAAACTTGTTCTAGGTTATGAATTGACGATTGATGATAAATTTTGAAATAATTAACACTCTCGATGTGTCACAAAACCACTTTAGCAAAGTGACACATTGATTGATTTTCAAATCGATTTTTCTATTCAATCGATGAGACTTCGTCTTGCTGGTTCACTCATACCGTGTTGTCTGCTTTGAGACGCTCCGATAATGAGAACGGCGAGTGCAGCTGCGAAACCCTATCAAGGAGATTCTTCGGAATTATACCTGATCACAGGCAGTATTTATACTGATCAACGGGGAACCGTGGTTATTGCAACCGTATTCGATGAAGTGACAATGAAACTTTCGTCCATATCTATTGATTATCACTAACCTTAAACTTCAGGTACTCCCGACGATTGGTTCAGCTAATTCCCGATGAGTCATGATTCATTGCCACATGCTCATACCCGACCGACAAACATAAAGACATCATGAAAGCTCAAGTACATGTTTCAAGACTTCCGATACTCTGATATCGTACGTCTTTCTTGAAGTGATGAAGTATTAAAGTCAATAAATTTCAAAGAAGTTTCCGTCACTCTGATACCGAACGTCATTCTCGAAGTGATGAAGTGTTAAAGTTAAAGAATTTCAAGAAAGATGCAACATTAAAGCTTTTCAAGTCAACAAATCAAGAAAGGTATGAGCATGTCGGTCCAAAAGTCACAAGTTCACAAGATGGTAAAGTTTACAAGATGGCGAATATGCTTGGTTGATGATCTCAAGGTGTTTAAGATCACATTTTCACATTCAAGTCAAAATAAAGGAACAAGCCCAAGCCTAAAGTCAATAATCACTACATCACATCACAAATGTTAAAGATTGAAGTTAAACAGAGCTCAAGACTAAGATAAAGCATATAATGCTAGGTTAAGTTTTTGTAAGAATGGGAGTGACCTTCCCTTAGAGGGAGATTAAAAGGAATAAGAAAATCCTATGAAAGTATCTCACTCTATAGATAAATGTTTGGTTAAGCTCATCTAATAATTTTGGAACCTTTATAGGCTAAGTTGAAAAGCCCATGAAAAGCCCAATGTAAGCCCACTTTGACCGACCTCATTAGGGTATTTAAACACCACTCCCTGCCTTAGAGAGTGGTTGGTTCTTACATTTTTCACATATCAATCCATAAAATTTCTCTTATATGTTTTACTTTCTCTCTCTAAGGATGTTTAATCCAACCCACTATCTCTAGGAAATCACCTCTCTTTCCCTCTCATCTAGTATGTTATTAGATTATATACATAGCAGGACTATCCAATTTAGTTATTAAACACGTATTTCCAAAAACAGATTAATTCCAAACAATGAAAATCCATAATTTCAGTTAGAGTATAAACACGCATATGTTTGTGTGCACTTACCATTTTTTTTATCAAGATTAGCTTCTAGTTCAAAGCTGCAGATAAACTGATTTCCAAACATTGTTTCTGCATACAAGTTACTAGTAACTTCAAATCAATAATAGGACCAAACCCTAACATTATATATATAGACAAAAAAATCTGTAAATAAGATGTGATAAAAACGAAAATACCCTTTAACTAACACAAAAGAGACAACCACACAAATAGGCATAAAGGATGTACTTTTTCTTCCAAAATACTGTAACCAATTTCATATTTATCTACTTACATTGGAAAATGTTGGATCCGTATCATCTAAGCCAAAAGAAACAACCAAAAACAACTCGCATGAGCAATTATATTTTTAGACAATAGTAGTTTGCAAAATATTCTTAAAAGTTCTAGATCTAAGGGAAATTATATGTTCGCGCTAAATAAAGAAACACATTGAGAACAATCCAAAGAATTTAAAACCAAAACAATCACTTAAAAACAAAAAATTTAACTAACCTATGTAAATAATAAAAAATCAGCAAAAATATTGTTATGTTATCAACAAAGAACACATAACCAAAACTATATAAAAAAACTAAATAAAACAAAACAAGTAAAAGTACCTGTTAGAGCTTTCGAACAAGATATCCCAAAGAACTGATGATAAATGGATTAAGAAAGATGAGGGGTTTTGGTGTGGATTAACAAAGGGAGGAACTATGACATCAAAGAGAGTTTCTTGGGTATTATGTGCAAACAGTATCGTCTTTTTCTCGACTTTTACTTTCTTTGTGTGCAGCTTAGTAATGACAGTACTTGTTTTTCGGTTTGTGTGTAGCAGAAAAAAACGTGTATAATTACACATCTATCTACGTAATATTATATATTATATTCAACCTAAACAAATATTTTGCAAAGACGGTTTTTAACCCGTGCTTCGCTGTGGATCAAGGTTTGACATTAATTTATGTTAAACGCAATTGTTTATTAATGACAAATGTTTTAACAGATGGTAAAACAAAGGGACTATTTATGTAAATTTTCACGGATCACTTCCGCAGTGAAAGGATCACATGCACGGACTGACCCAGGATTTTCAAGAGGGTGTTGCATAAGAGAAACGATGCGCTAACTAAAGTTACACTGTAATAAATGGAAGTAGCAAAAAAATATTGGTGGTTGCACATACCGATGTGATATTGATTGATATATACATGAGACGTTAAACGTGTTAGTCGATGTGATATACATGAGATTTTAAACGATGATCGATGTGAATATATACATGATACACCGTTTAATGGGTTAGTCGAGGGCGATATTGCTGTAAACATGAAATAATTAAACATTTAGACAATGTGAGTATTGATATACATGGAGATTTAAATAATGAGTCAAATGCTATATAACCACGTTTGTGACATTAATTTTTGTTAAACAAAGTCATTTATTAAATGGGTGAGTTGATGATAATTTGCATAACAGGAGACGTTAAACTGGTTAGTCGAGGCGATATTGATATAGGGGCGAGTCAGTAAGATTTTGCTATAACAAAGACACGTATAACTGAGTTAGCAAGGTGTATTTAATATACACAGACGCTAAACTGTTAGTCGATGTGATTACTATTGATGAGAGTGTTTAAACGGATGGGTAGATGTGATATACATGATAGACGTTTAATGGGTGAGTCGAGGCAGTATTTATGTACATGAGATATTAAAGTGGTTAGACGATGTGATATTGATATACACAAGACGTTAAACGAATAAGTTGATGCAATATACATGAGTGACGTATAACGGGTGAGTCTAGGTGGTGTTGATATACATGTGATGTTAAAGTGGCTAGACGATGTGATATTGAGTGATATATACATGAGACGTTAAATGAATGAGTACGCGCGATATACATGAGTGACGTCTAACGAGTGAGTCGAGGTGGTCTTGATATACATGAGACGTTAAACGGGTTAGTAGAAGTGATATACGAATTCCTTTGTATAGATTTGAGGTTTTATGTTAACTTTGTTAAACGGAGTCGGTCGTTAAACGGGTGAGTCAATGAGAATTTGCTTAACAAGATACGTTAAACGGGTTAGTCAAGGCGATATAGATATACATGAGACGTTAAACGGATGAGTCGATATGATATTGATATACATAGATGTTAAATGGGAGAGTCGATGTGATATCGAGCACAAATGCGAGACGTTTTACAAGGGTAGTCGATGCTTTTATTCTATACATTCACGCTAACGGGTGATGTCCAATGTTATATACATGAGACATTAAACGGGCGAGTCAAAATGATATATGACTTTCTCTGTACATTTACAATGTTTTATGTTAATTTATGTTAAACAGAGTTGTTCATTATAGGGGCGAGTCGGTGAGATTTTGCTTAACAAGACACATTAAATGGGTGAGTCAAGGTGGTATTGATGTACATGAGACGCTAAACGTGTTAGTCGACATGATATACATGAGAGGTTAAATGGATGAGTCAATGTGATATACATGACAGACGTTTAATGAGTAAGTTGAGGCGGTATTTATGTACATGAGATATTAATGTGGTTAGACGATGTGATATTGATATATAAGAGACGTTAAATGAATGTGTCGATGTGATATACATGATTGACGTATAACGGGTAATTCAAGGTGGTGTTGATATACATGTGATGTTAAAGCGGTTAGACAATGTTAAACGAATAAGTACGCGCGATATACACGAGTGACGTCTAACGAGTGAGTCGAGGTGGTGTTGATATACATGAGACGTTAAACGGGTTAGTAGAAGTGATATATGACTTCCTTTGTACATTTTCGAGGTTTTACGTTAACTTTTGTTAAACGGAGTCGGTCGTTAAACGGGTGAGTCGATGAGAATTTGCTTAACAAGAGACGTTAAACGGGTTAGTCGAGGCGGTATTGATATACATGAGACGTTAAACGGATGAGTCGATATGATATTGATATACATAGATGTTAAAGCGGTTAGACGATGTGATATCGATGCACATGAGAGACGTTTAAAGGGTGAGTCGATGTGCTATTCATATACACGTGACGCTTAACGGGTGAGTCGATGTTATATACATGAGACGTTAAACGGGCGAGCCGAAGTGATATATATGAGTGACGTTTAACGCGTGTGTCGACGTGAGATGAGTCGAAGGTTTTGGGGGGGGGAAGTCTGGAGCCAAAACGAAATATTGAAAATGAAACTGAAAAAAAATAATTTTTAGAATTTTAGAGTGAAATACTAGTACGTAATCAAATTGAGATTGAATAAAAAACAATGGTTACCCTAAATTGTGATGGGCACACTTTTTATTTCCCGTCTATACCATATCATGCCAGATTTCCAACTATCACATGTCCTCATAAACCTCTACAGTATTTTATTTTAATCTCATTTCTCATTTCATTATCTTCCCTAAAATAGCAAAATAAACATCTTAAAATGTTAGCACCTACATTTGGTCATAATCGAACACGTAGTACCCCCATCCAAGATTTAGGAGTCATTTATGGTAAGCTTCGTTTACTTTAATTTTTTTGAGTAGTTTGTTTTATTACTCCGTATCATGTTTGGAGCATGTAGAGTGTGAGTAAAAATTAATGTTTTATGTTTTTACACAAAATCATATGACAACCTGTTTACACTAAAAATCCATCACAGTGGAAATTTTACCTCACTACCAGATAGGAGATATCGTTATGCAGTAATAGCATGGTATGTTGATTGCAGTTTTATACACTTAAAATATACTATAATCATATAACCTTAAGATAATTAAAAATTAACCGAAGGTTACCCTTAGATAAAATACCCACTCAAAATAAATAAAATGAATAATATATAATACGTAATATTGAAACCGTGGTAAATAAACACCAACCTGGTCGTTATCCCCAATGACTAATGAAATTAAAACCTCGTTTAAGCATGGATTCTAATTTGAACGTAGCAAGGATATTTTTGATAATCTATATCTACTAGATAAAAAACAACAATTAAAATTTAATCAAAAACGCGAAATGGGACACTAAAACTAAGGCCAAAAACCTAAATTCTACAAAATTAAATCTAATTTTTATTTTTCTTTTTGAATGTATTCTAATTGACTAAAAACTGAAGTTAAAGAAAAACTAGGAGTGAAAACGAGTTAAACGAGGTTAAAAATTAAAAAACTCGATACACGAACGAAACCCCGTTCTTAAAAAAGAAATGAAATTTTTTGCAAAAACCCTTACGAAATGAACTAATTTTCCTACAAACTTTATATTAAAAGAAAATTTTACAAAAAAGATTTTTATGTTTTAGATTATTTTTCTATTTTTTATGATTTTTTAAAGTTTTTAAAGTAAATAAAAGATTAAAAATACTAAACTTATATAAAAATTCTAGAAAAATTACAGAACTAGTAGCTTAGAGCTATAAGAAACCTAGGGAAAAATAAGCTCCAAAGTTTGTAGCTAATAAATAAGCCACGAAATAAGCTTAACAGCTTATATAGCTTATAAAACTAAAAGGTGTATAAAGGTTAAATGGAAGGAAGGTAGAACGGATGAGCTATTGTAGCATACTGGTTAAGGTGTTGGTGTTGTATGAGGGAGGTCGTGGGTTCGAGTGTGGTGGTAACCCCTTTTTGCTCTTTTTTTTGACTTTTTTGAAAAACTAAAAATTGGGACTTATAAAGGACACTAAATTAAGCTACTTTAATAAAAGGAACTTATGCTAAAACTAACTAATAAGCCCTACAACAGCTTATTAATAAGCTGTTTACAGTGAGAAGGGTTTTGAGCTTAATCTCACTTAAAAGCTTGTAACAAGCTCAAATTACACTCAAATTTAAAAAGAAAAGAAGTTTTGGAAAGCTTGAGATGAGCTTATTCTATAAATGAAAAGAGATTTAAGCTAGAAACACTTTAAGACATATAAATTTGACTATGAAAGTAGCTAACTCAGGAAATAAGCAACATAGCACAAAAATCAATTAAGCTAAAAATTCTTAAAAAGCTATACTAAACTTTAAGCTTAAAGGAACTTATAGAACTACCTATAAACTAACTGTTTAAGCAGTAAAAACAAGTAACTTAAGCTAAATCTAACAATTTAAGAAACTTATTAATTACCTACTGTTTTTGTATTTTGATGGTTTTGTGACTTTGACAGCTAATTTAAATTAGGGAAATAAGCTAGAAAATGTAATCCTAAGACTTATTCTATATTGAGCTATAACTAGACTTATAATACCTTGAATCTAAGATCCTAAAACCTATTCTTACTTTAACTAAAAATTAAGCCCAAAGTACAGTACAAACTGTGACAGCATGTACTAACCATTTGGTAGTACTGTGCAACTTTTGCACAAGTGCAACATAAAGGTGCAGGTTTTTTCCTAAAGGGAAACCTTGCACTTAACACACTCAAATTGTGTGTCTAAACCAATGCTAGCAATATCTAACCTTAAGGGCTTTGGATCAAATTTCATCAAAGTCAAAAAGGAAGTCAAAAACTGCCCTGTTAAAAAACTAAATATAAGGCTCAAAATCTATAAATTTTCAAATCTACATTATAACAACTCATTATCTAATGCTTTAGAACAAAATACTAAAAGCTGACAAAAAAGGTTTTTTGCACAAAATTATGACTTTAAGATTGTCAAACAAGCTTATGCCAAACACCCCTTTACCACTTGACAGAATTGAGAAAAGCTTTAAATTTCAAAACTAATTAACAAGGCTATGAAACCAGATAACTAGGGGCTTTTAACAACTAATTTAAGCAAAATTACACTACTGAATTAAGCTATAATGCAAGTTCTAAGAAATCTATTCTCATTAGTTTGGCTTTTAATGAGTTATATGATAAATTTATGAAAAAACAAAGTTCCCTGAAACTATCAAAGCAAAATAGAATGACTATCAAAGTATTTTAATCCTAAACAAATCACAAGTAAGTACAAATAAGTAAATAGAATAGAAGCAATAAGCAACAATAAGCAATAATCTATAACTAAAGTATTTAAACTAAAATTAGAGAAAAAGGAAAATGAAAAGCTTACTGAACCTTTGAGCTAAACAAAAGGTCTCAAAAAAGAGCCACTCACAAGCCTCCATAAGCTTATTAATAAGCAAGGGTAATAATAAGTCCTTGGGAATATCTTCCAAGTTAAGATCCCTCCAAAAGCTTAATTCCAATGCTTCCCATAGTAAATGTAATTTAGATGGTTTAAGTTTTAGAAAGGCTTAATTCTAATTGAATTAAGCTCTATTTCAGCTTATATACTGAAAGAAGCTATTCAGAGCTTTTGAGAGAATTTAGGTTAGTTAAGAGAGCATATGAAAAGAATTGGGAGAGATAAAAAAACTGAATTTCATTAAAAGAAAACTTGCTTACAATACTTTTAAAGGAAAATTACAAGATTAAAACATCATTAAGCTAAGAATTTAAAATTTAAGCTACAACTAAATTAAAAGCTACTTGTAAAAACTCCATCGTGTGTGTGAAGAGTGAGGGCTATTTATAGCTGAACAAAGAAGATTCTAGCCCTCTTGCCTTGCTCTCCAATCTTTCAATCTCAACCAATCATTTCTTCAATCATTTGAGCTTCTTTTGTGGCCGTTAGATCAAATTGTGGACACCTGAGGATTGCCAGCATGTCATTCTTTGATGTGACATGCTGTGCTAGTTCTGTGAGAGAGTTTAGCACAAAAACCCACACCTCTTGTGCTTTTACCATTGTTGACGTGGCCTTTGATTGAGAGTGAGCCAATGAATGCCTTGATAAGACTGATTTGACCCTTCATTTGTACTTGTGAGCTCTTGAATTGTCTTCTTTGCCCATCAATTTCTATTTGCCCTTTGTTTTACCATGGGGGTGAAAGGTGGGACGATGGGTGAACAGTAAATGGGTTTCGCGCCCATTTTCGACAGTTAAAACTGTTATACTTTGAAATATTAGCACATTTGGCCCTTGTGTTCTTTCTCCCATTTTCTAGTTATAAATATCTTTCGAGAATTGCAAGCTTAGCCCTTGTGGTTTGTTATAAAAGGACATGGGCTAGTAATGGGCTTATGAATTGGGCTTTTGGGATCCGGATTTGGTTTCCTAGGTTTATAGAGGCCCATTAAGCTTTCCTGGGCCCAATAAGGGAGGAGGGGACATTTTTGGACTTTTGTGAAACTTGGAGGGTGAAAATGGAATATTTTGAGGATTTGTCCTTTTGTGTTGACTTTGTTTGACCACTGTGACTGGACTTGACTGCGGGTTTGACTTTTCTGGCTTCGTTCCTGGCATCTCGCTTTGAAATCTAGGCTTCTTTATTTACTCTTTGATTCCCGTGTCCAGTCGTGGCTTGCACCGTTTTTTGACTGCTTTTTTGTGATTTTTGACTTATCCATACCTGCACATACAAAACACAAATACAAGCATATTTTTGCCATTTTTAGTCTGTTTTGGGTTTAATTGGGTTATTTTAGGTATTAACGGATATGTGTATTCTACACTTATCAAAATTCCCCAAACTAAACGATTGTGTGTCCTCACGCAATATCACATGCCTTATAACCAAATACCTCAAAACTTCCCCAAACTAAACCTTTGAAAAGTAGCATAGATTTTTGTTGAGAGAATTAAGAGATCACAAGTTATAAAACACCCGAATTCCCATTTTCAATGATTTTTCTCTTTTTATGATTTTTCTTGATAATTAACAATCTAACTATAATTTATTTGTGTTGACATAATGTATTATTTTCATTACCTCATTGGTAACTTTTAGGATCATCGAATAAAAAGCATAATTAAGTGTCTAAAAGATAACTTCAACATCCCTGATTTTTCACTTTTCCCATGCTAAGCTTAAAAATAAGATCACTGTTAATTATAAGTCATGACACTAACACTACTCATAAATACTAATTGTGTACTTACTTTTCCTCCCGTACATCCTACTTTTGTACCTCAAGATTTTTACTTAAGTCCATATAACCCAAAGGCTTCTTAAAGACTTATTTCGATATTTATTATTCCAAAAAATAAAAGCGTAATGGTTAAACGCAATAATTAGCTCCCTAGCCCTTTCAAAGATTCAAATGTTTATCAAGATTAAAGTCCACATCGAGGCTACCAAAATTTGGCTTTTATTAGGCTACTAAATAAGGCACCATTTCATGTCAAATACCCTAAGGCTCTTAAGACATGAAATAACCAATCATATTTTGCACCATATACCCTTAGGCTCTTTAAGGCACAAAGTAAGACAAAAAATTAAGCAACATTATTATACCTCAGTCCAGTTAAAGGCTACAACATCTGGCCCCGCCTCCGACAAGTATGTAGCAAACATAATTTCGACTTCATAACTTCCTCGACCTTTAGAGGCTGTAACATTAGTTGGAGCCGCAAGATACATCAAACTTTTTAACAGTCACAGATTTATTATTGAATTCTACTATCCATATACCCTAGGCCTCTTTAAGGAAATAAGGCATATCTTTCTTTTTATGATACAAATAGTAAGCCAAATTAAAGTATCCTGATGTGTATTCATCCTAATCATAAAGGATCTAAAAGAAAGCTTCTATTGTAGCTAATTTTAACCAAAAAAACCATACAACTCTATTTATTTAAACATTTATATAAAGGTGAAACAAGCTAATGGGAGAAAAAGCCACAATTAATACATATGAGCTTGAAAGAAAACCAACTATTCTACGTTTAATGTCATGACTTATAAATAACACTATCATTTCTTATTCTTCGCAATTTAAAATCTCTAAGAAAGAAATTCGCGAACACTTAGCCTATATAAAATCCAACTCGGCATATTTAAAATCTACTTGAGATTAGCACAAGTTTTCATTTACTAATGATTCAAGTCTAGCATGTTTAAAGTCTACGTGAGACTAGCACAAACTATCATCATTAAAGTTAAGGGAGAAAAGCTAGAACTCTACACGTACGAATCGGGTCAAAAAATAACTTCTATTCCCTTGAACAACGTAAAACTACATTTGTTTCATAACACATTTATTTTTATATTGTATGACAACTAAGAACTTAAAAATTTAAAATTTTTGCTATTTTTGTGGGAAAACGGGTACGTGAGAACAAAACAATAAGCAAGCAACATCAAATCGATAGATTCCCTTCCCCAAACTAAAACGAAACATTGTCCTCAATGTTTAAAGTCGGGTCTCTACGAAAATCTAAGCCGTTTATGAGGTATGCAAAGATAAACGTTAATCGATAATGATGAAAGGATATGGATCTCCCCAAACTAATTTCACACAAAGGATGAGAAGCTCGAGTTGAACGGGACAAATCAACCGGACACGAGAGGCTTCAAAGAATTTGTTGGGAGAATCCTGCAAAAATCACAACAAACAAGCAACAAACATCGAGAAATCAGAGAGAGTACAAGCCTCTCTCAACACAACACATTTGATAATAGAAAATAGAAAGGAAATAGAAAGGATAAGCATGGGGTGAACTCCCACGAAGCGGCTTGTTTTTGATCACCGAGTCGCAAGCTCGACTCGATCCCTGAATTTAGTTGTCCTTAGGGAGAGCAAATGGAACACTTTTGTTGAGCATACCACTTGATTATGAAACGTGATGATACCGGGATCAAAAATTAGATCTTCACTCTCGGTGGAGCAAGATAAAGGAGAAACCTCAGGATAAGTGATAGATAGAAGAAAAATACGGATGGTAAATGTGAAGGAATCGTCCTCTTCAACATTTGAGACAACTATATTTTCATTTCCTCTTGGTTCAAAAGATTCATCATTATAAAGCATATCAAGACAAACATCCGGTGGTTCTGGAGGAGGACGAGGTAATGATGGATTATCAAAATGAAA
>BQNB010124330.1:2895-19956 GCA_026074375.1 Tanacetum coccineum
CAAGAAAACAGTTAAAAGTGAGCAAACACGGACACGAGAATCAAGAGAGTGCAAAGCCGAAGCCCCAAAAGATCCAAAGCCTTAGCCAATCTTCATCTACAAGGACCAATCTTGCTATCTTCGAAAGTTCTTTATAACTTAAAAAGAAGAAAGAAAGAGAAGGGCCAAATGTGTTAACTTCCCAAACTTCAACAGTTTTAACTGTTAAAAAAAGGAGCGGGATCCCTTTTACTATTCATCGTCTCTCCCATATTCACCCCCATGGTAAAACAAGGGGCAAATCAAAATTAGAGGGTGCGTTGGTCAATTCAAGGAAGCGCAAGCACAAATGAAGGGTCAAATTAGTCTAATCAAGGGGATACTTATCCTAGCTCAAGCTCAAAGTCCACGTAATCAAAGAAAGAAGCACAAACTGTGATGGGTTTTTGTGCTAAATCACTCACAAAACTAACACAAACGTCACATCAAGAGAATGACACGCTGGCAATCCTCAGGTGCCCACAAAATGATCCAACGTCCCACATCATAGATCAAATGATTGAAGAAATGAATGGCAGAGATTGAAGGTTTGGAGGGCAGAGCTATAGATCCTAGAAGCTTCTTTCAGTCCTATAAATAGGCCTCATTCTCACACACACAAGGAGTCTTGAATTTTTCTTTTTAATCTAGTTTTTATATAATTCGTATTTTATTTCTTAAATGTAATTTCCTTTTTCAAGTATTGTAATCAGCTTATTCAATTAATGAAATTCAGTTTTTAATGTTTTAAATTTTGTTTTCTAAGCTCTCTTTTAAGTCATAAGCTCTCTTAATAAGTCATATTGTCTCAATAAGCTCATATTAAGCTCTTTCAGTCTATAAGCTGAAATAGAGCTGTTTGAATTCAGTATTAATCTTATCTAAACCTTTAATTAGTTTAAAACTTACATGGATCTTATTGGATCTAAGCTTTTGGAAGGGGATCTTACCTTGGAAGAGATCCCAAGGACTTATACTCTAGCTTATTCATAAGCTAGAGAGCTTGTAGCTGCCTTAATTGGTGCCTTTTGTTTAGCTAAAGGTTTAAGTAAGTTTCTCTTTTCATTCATCTCCAATTTCAGTTTTAAATTGCTTAGTTTTAGTTTATATGCTTAATATTGCTTATTTGCTTATTCTCTTTGCTTATTAGTGTTTAAATGTCTCTTCTAGTACTTATTAGTTGTTTGTCTTCATCTGTTTTTGCTTAAGTAGTTATAGATCTTTAGTTATTAAATTCTGTCATAAAAACTCATAAAATCCAAAAATATTAGTTTAAATAGTTTAGATCTTAGATTAAAGCTTATTCAGTTGTTTAATCATGATTATTAAGTTTGTTTTAAGCTAGTTTTTATCTGGTATTTAGCACTTGTTCATTAGATTTCTCTTAAAAAGCTTTTCTCAATTCTGTCATAATGGTTAAGTAGTGTTTGGTTTAGTGCAATCTCAAAATTACACTAGCAGTACTAACCTCAGTTAGTACTGCTGAACCTTTGCACTACCAGTACTAACTTCCAAGTTAGTACTGCTTTCACAAGTTAGTACTGTTAGCTTTAATTTCAGTAGGATTAAGTTTAGCTTTAGCTTATTAAGAATTTAGTTTTAGTTGTCATTTTCTAGCTTATTTAATTGCTTATTTTTGTTTTCAAAAGTCAAGTTACACTAGCAGTACTTTCTCTTGAAAGTACTGCTGAGCTTTTATACTACCAGTACTAACCTTAGTTAGTACTGCTGTGTTCTTAGCTTAATTTAGAACTGGTAATTTTAGGATTTAGCTTATTAAATTCAGTAGGATTTAAGTTTTTATATAGCTTAATATAGTTTAAGTCTTTAATTTCATTTTCTAGCTTATTGTCTTAGCTTAATATTGCTGTCAAAAAAAGTTAAAAAGCCAAAAACAGTACTTAGAAACTTTAGGATTTAAATTTGTTAATTCAGCCTTTAAGTCTAGATTTTATAGCTTATTTAGATGGATAATAAGTAGATTGATAAGTCCTTTAAGTTTCAGAGTCTAGTTTAGCTTATTAAAGTTTTTTGCTTAATTGGATTTTGAGTTATTTTGCTTATTTCCTGAGTTTGCTTATTTCATGATCAATTTCAGTAGCATAAAAGTAGTTTAAGCTTTAGTTTCTTTTCATTTATAGATTAAGCATATTATAAGCTTTTCAGAACTTCTTTCCTTTTTCATTTTGATCTAGTTTTGAGTTTTTTATAGCTTATTTTCTAAAACCAAGGGATAAGCCCTACTTTCTGTAACAGCTTAAAAGATAAGCTCTTATTGAGCTTATTTGAGATTTTCAGCCCAAGTAACCTTTATTAATTTTGTTCCCACTAGATTCCTTTACAACTTTGCTTCTTTGAGTTTTTCATTTTAAGCACTTTTCAAATTTCACCGGTAGATAGTGTAACTTTTCGATCTTAGTTGCTTGCTAAGTCAGTCCCCCGTCAGTAAGTGTTTTTCCCCGTTAGTCCTTTTCCATTTTGCATCATTAGTCCATTAGTTAAGTTTTTAATTAGTTTATTAAGTTTTCATTAATCATTAGGTTTAAGTTTTAATTAGTTCAATTAAACTTTTATAAAAAGATAAAAATTAGGGCTTTTATTTTTAATAGTTTTCGGAAATTTTTCTTTACCTAGTGAAATTTTAGTTTACATTTTTAGGGTTTTAAAATTAGTTTACTTGCTTAATTGTCATTATTTGTTGCTTTTTAATTTCATAGTAATAGCTTATCCAAAATATCCGTATTCCATTCAAATCAGGATCCGAACGTAAAACGTGGTTTCAATTTCACTATTCATTGGGGAAACGACCCGGGTGATCCTACTTACCCGGTTAAACTTACGTATTATATATTATATTATATATATTTTTGAGAGTGAATTTTATCAAGGGTAACTTGATAACTTTCTTAATTACTCTTTTAAAAGTATTATATTTTATGTATATTTTACGTGTGTAAAACTACCGAATCAGGGCCGGTCCACAAAGTCAAGAAAATGTTCCTCAAGTTGCTGAGACAGTAACAACGTCAAATGAGCTGGAATTGCTATATAGTCCGATGTTCAGTGAATTACTCAATGGAAATTCTCCTGTTGTGTCAAAGTCTTCCGCTGTACATGCTGCTGATAATCCCGATAAACGTCAACAACATAACACAACTCACACTTCTACAACAACCGATGTTGCAGATCCACCTCCATTGAACATTCATTCAACACATCAAACTCTAACTCAAGTACCAACTGTCACTGCACCTGAGAACATTATTCAAGCAGAAACCAATACAGAAAATGCACAATTTGACGACGATGAATTTATCAACATCTTCAGTACACCGGTACAAGAACAAGGGGAGACATCGTCTCGTCATGTTGATTCGTCAAACATGCATACTTTCTATCAACACCATCCTTCTGCACAACGTTGGACAAAAGATCATCCATTAGAACAAGTCATTGGAAATCCTTCTCAATCAGTTAGAACAAGACGTCAGCTAGAAACAGATGGCGAGATGTGTATGTTCGCACTCACCGTGAGTCGAACCGAACCAAAGAACATCAAAGAAGCCATGGCTGATTCTGCATGGATTGAATCAATGCAGGAAGAACTTCATCAGTTTGATCGACTAGATGTATGGGAATTAGTCGACAGACCACTTTGCAAAAATGTCATTAACTTAAAGTGGCTCTGGAAAAACAAACGTGATGAGGAAAATACTATCATTCGCAACAAATCTCGTCTTGTGGCTAAGGGATATGCTCAAAAGGAAGGAATTGATTTCGAAGAGTCATTTGCACCAGTTGCTCGGTTGGAAGCTGTACGATTGTTCATTGCGTATGCTGCACACAAATCATTTACAGTGTACCAAATGGACGTTAAAACATCAAAGGACTCCATGTGGATGACAAGCTCCATTTTATGGAAGAACCTGTAGAGATCATGGATCGAGAAGTCAAACGGTTGAAGCAAAGCTGTATCCCAATTGTCAAGGTTCGATGGAACTCAAGGAGAGGTCCCTGGTTCACTAGGAACGTGAAGAGCCAATTTCAAAAAAAGTATCCACATCTCTTCACCTAAAACCCATAACTTCATCAGTGTTGCAACTTGAGCCTTGGAGGATACGGCTCCTCTAAAACGGGTATCGACAGTAACATTTGTCATTTTCAGGTCATATCTCGACTCAATTATTGTCCAATTATTTATTTTTAGAGTTTAACGCGTATCGCTTTAATTATCTATCATCGAATAGTTAAATCACGTAAACTAAGAATCATAATTCAATGTAAACGGACACCAAACAAGTTAAAGTTTACATCAAGAAAGTGTTATAGAATTATTTAGAGTATAATTTATAACTTTTCATATTTTATTTTTATTGGTTACGTAAAACGCGTACGTTTTACAATAAAATACATTTAGGCATACCCAAAAGCACCAATACCCATCTATACTCAAACAAATACCCACTTTTTCACCCAATACATAAAAATTAACTCAAATCTTACTCATTTATCACCTATGGCCGGATACAAGGTGTATGCACATGAAATAAATCATAAATCTCCCACTAGTGTCACCATAATCTAGTTATATGACCACCAAGTACACTTACAACCCTAATTCTCCATAAATTGGCTTGTCACTTGTACCTTTCCTCCCATCTTGGCCGTTCCTAGTGTCTTGGGAGGAGGAGAAGTCTTTTTCTTGTATCCTAAACCACAACATACTCATGGTTTGGTTTAAGGTTGTTTTGAGCATTCCTAGTTACTATATAAGGAAAGCCTTATGTTCATAGATACATACAACTCACACTAGCAAGTAAACCAAGCAAAAACTCTTCCTTTTCCCTACTAAAAGCCTACGGCTCATATTTAATTATTAGGGTATCTATACAATTTTCATTTCAAGCATTCATTCTAAGTATATCTAAGATCATTCAAGTGCATTGGAAGCTTGGGTTTGTGATTAACAAGAAGTATACAAGAAATATAATTAGGGTTTTCCTAATTAGGGTTTGATCTTGTGGTTGATTCATTGGGTTAAAGCTTAAGTATAAGCTTGTGTTTCATCAACTCTACAACTCCAACTCTAAGGTCTATTTTAAGCCCTTATAAACATCCTCATATTCATTTACCCATGTATACATACTGAAATATAGTTAATACACACCACCAAGGTTTACTTTATGAAGTTTATAAAACAAAAACCATGTACATACATACACGAATTCATTTTCTTTATGGTTAAGATGATGTTTTAAATATGTTAATATGTTTAAAATAAGGGTTATAAGCAATGGAAAGTTTATGTAATTATTTGTCAAGTTATGGTTATTTATTAACTTTATAAAGTTTAGTTAAACAAATAAATATGTTGGAAAATTTTCTTGGACAATATGGACTTTTATTTATGGACATAATGTAAAGGACATAATTTATAAACCATGTATGTTAATTTATAAATTAGAAGACTTGTGGTAACTTTATAAAGTTTAAAAGTGTATAAAACAAATTAATGAAACTTAATAAGGTTATTGTTCATTCAAACCAGGTAATAAATATTTTGTATTTTATAAAAATAGTACTTTTGATGAGGATCGTAAGCATATAAAGAACTTGAAAAACCGAGCCCTAACGAAGAAGATATGACGTTTACAAGTTTACGATAATTATATATATATAAATGTTTTTATAAAAGTTATTTTATAAAAATCCTACCAAATTCGAATCTGATTATTTGAGGGCATATTTTTATGAGAAAGTACAAGTTATAAGGATTCTAAAACTATAAAGTACATTGAGAATGGATTTATAACAAAGAAGGTACATTATTTAGATGTTTAAGTTCGAAAGTATTTTTATAAAAGTAAATTTATAAAAATAGGTTACTGTTCACGACAGGGGGCTGTTGAGAAATATTTTTCTTGGATATAGTTTTTAATTACGAAGACGTGGACATAAGAATCACTAAAAACCGAATCAAAACGAATGAGATACAATTAAAATACGATTTCATAATAAAGTATAAAAAGTATTTTATTAATCACTATGGTTACTGTTCATAACAATACTTAAATCATATAATAAATATGAAATTTGATTAGATCTTTCAAATACGAATCCATGCATTTAAATAACGTTAAAAACATGATTAAAACGAGAAAGATATGACGTTTTTACTAAAAATAATATTTACAAATGTATCAACCTTATAAATATTATTTTCTAAAACAATTAAATAATTTATATAATGAAATTATATAAATAATACATCAAATATCTTTTTGTCAAATAACAATTTGTTGGACAAGTATATCATCTTTACAACTACAAGTAAATAGACACTTATTTTGCAAGTACAAATTTAATTGTTTAATTTTTATAAATTAAACAAACACTTTTAGGTGGTGATGTAACTAAATAGGATTATATGTAGTATTGGTTATTCAAAGTACACGGTACTTACACGACCTATAAATTACTTCTGTTCAATTCGGTCTTATCCTACGTTCCATTTCACTTGAATATCATATACTCTAGTTATTCACTAAAGGTGAGTATTCATTAAGCCCCATATTTAACTATATCAATGATAATACAACTTTTTGGAGAGAACTTTTTGCATGTTTTACAAATTGAGTGCAAAGTGTATATTTTATTATGATTACGTGTTTGCCTAAGTAGCGATAACCCACTGTGCCCATTATCATGAACTGTCAATTACTTTGTGTGAGCACGAATGCTATAAATAGATCTATTTGGGATTGACATCCCCGTTCGGGTGAGTAGCACTCACTGTGCCGGTTTGCCGGACAACGTACGTATACCATATCGATTTGTGGATGTATGCGGTTAAATATCATCAATGGCAATGTTGGTAATTTATATCGCAATTCAATACATGTCGATACTTTAGTGTCATGAGCTTAAGTGGGAAACGGTAATTACACTGTGTGAAGTATCATCTTTTGCATTATCATAACACTTGGAAATCTTGCGAACCTTACATTATATATTTACATAAACGCAACAAATGTATTCACTAAACTTTATGTTTGACATTTTAAAGCATGTTTCATAGGTCAATGAGGCCAGGTGCTAAGGAAACATGGGGATCTCTTTTGAGGAGTCCATAGCATAAAAATTTGGAGTCATTCATCTTGGGGATTTTTGTTATATCTAAAATCTTGATATCAAATTTGAACAATTAAGCCTGTTGCGCTTTGTATTAAACAGTTTTAATAAATCCAATGTATCGTAATTTAAATGACTCTTTTAGAGGTCGTTCTCATATATTGTGTTATTGATCTATGATGTAATGCTCTCGGATTCATTATTCCGCTGCGACCCTATTTGGGGGTGTTACACCTGCTCTAGATGCTGAAGCTCTTTCTTTTTATTAATCTCAATACTCATTCCATTGAATTTACCTTTAAGCTCATCAATCATACTTTCACATTCCCTTCTAAAATGAATATCTATTTTCTCATTACGATAATATTTAATCTGTAAGTCATTACTTAAACTTAACATTTCATCTAAATAATGCTGCTTTAGATCCATATCTATTCGAGACCACAATAATGAGTACTATGGATTTAGATGAAGTAACTTGTTTAAATTGGTAAATTTTTAGGATTACACCCCAAAAGCATTTACATGTTGTTTTATTAACTAACTACACTGGTTAGTTAACCCTCGTATAAACCCTTTGTTTACTCTCATCTTAAGAGTAAGATACCCCTAAAACAACCTGTAGAGCCAATCCTTTAGGAATTATGTCCATTTGTTAGGTTTATGGAAAAGTGTTGATTATGTGGTTTTATTATATTTTGTTATTAGACTTTATTTTGTTTAGTTTAATATAGCTTGTAATAAGGTTTATTATGCTTTAAGTAAGAAAAAACATAATATCTAAAGTCTAGGGACTAATATTGTCAAGATAGGAAAATAAGGAAGGGAAGCCTCCCTCTCATTGCCTATAAATAGCCCTCTAATCTTCATTAGAGGGTGATGCTCTTGTAACCAACTCTCATATTTTCCCTCCTTAATAAGATTTGAATTTTCCATTCACTTGCTCTCATTCTCTCTAATCTTACATGTTGATATGATCGATTTAAGATTCATGTGACCTATCACCATTTATCAGTTGCTAGTTGCTTAAAGTGTAAAGTTTGTATTTTCCGAGTCTTGTGTCAATTTTCTATCTTTGGTACGGTTGAGAAGAAATTTGCACATTGCAAACGGGAATGTATAAAGTAGTCAAAACTCATGTATTTTTACTACCAACATAATTATTGGTACATCCGAAGAACGAAGAATTACCATAGGAATTATCCAGAGTTATTATGATCGTAAAGATGGTGAAATTACACCGAGTTTCATAGTATAGTGTTAGCATAAAAAAAAGAAGGAAAGTTTAAAGATAATCGCAAGAGCTTAGACCGAAGGAATCATATGAAGGATCGATTATTCGTTGATACGTCTTAAAAATCAACGATGTAGAGTATTGTATAAAGTGGTAGATATCGCCACTTGTCTTGTAAAAGTTTGTAAAGTATGGGATGATTGGGAAGTTGACCGTTACGGGAACGCCAACTTTGGTTGTTGTTTTTGATCAATGATCAAGACGTTTGTAAATAGTTGTGTCTTTATCATGGTAACGGTCGGGAAAAAGTGTCTAGCAACTTATATCTTAGATCTAGTTTATTTGTTTCGTAATTTATGTTTAACAACAATTTAATTCCCTTTCCTAATCATTAAACACGGGTTTTATGCGAATGAGGATGTGATCGAGCGTGCATGTCTATTTCGTCGTTACGGCCATGTATGCATGTCTCAGCTGCCTTGTTGGTTTATTACTATTGGTGAAAGTTAGAAGATCCCTACCCTATATCATTCTTCATCCTAACCCTTGGTTAAACTCGAATGAGGATGTGATCGAACACACATGTCTATTCCGTCATTACGGCCATGTATGTGTGCTTCAGCTGCCTTGTTGGTGTGGTACTTTTGGTGAAAGATTGTAGAATGATCAACCCTAAGCCTTATAATTATGTAAAAACCCATATTTACCTTTGTATACTTGTTACTCTTTTGCTCTACTTGGTGGAGATGTGTATCCTTAGCCAAGGCCTATGATAGGAGACTCTCATCACGACTGCCCGACCGAATGTGAGCGAATTAGTTACATGTTACCCACATAGATTAGTTAAGTGATTTTGGAGTGTTTTCATCTTCCTATTTCATGAGGTGTTTCGTGTGTATTGTGAATAGATCAAATAATGCTTAAATCGAAAAATCTTTAGGAGATGCATTTTCATAAACTGTCTAAGGCTACTTGAAGGACAAGTAGATTTAAGTGGGGGGATATTTGTCTGACATCAAATAATCGGTCTATTTTCTTTCGCATCATTTACACCATGTAATTAACCCATTTGTATTCAATTATTGCATATGAATGTTACTTAAGCTATATTTGTTCATATTTGAGAATTCGCAGTAAGGTAATTATGGAGTACTTGGTAAGATTGGATGAAAGGCAGCATTTTGGAGCTTAAACGAAGATATTTTGAAGATTACTTTTTTGACATCCAATACGCCTTATCCATCAAGGAAGATACGGCGTATCTGTGTCTGCACTCACCAAAGACCATGGAAACAAGATCCAATATGCCGTATCCAGGAAAGGAAATACGCCGTATTCAAGCTATATGGGAATAAAATATTCTGGAAGATATCAAACGTGGTCCCTACTCTAAGAAGCACCCAATACGCAGTATCCAAGACTTTGGATACGCCGTATTGAAACCGTTCTTTAGACTTATTAAAATTAGAAAACTCAAAAACGGGTTTTAAGTGTGCTAAATCATATTCTCGATACCTAAACCACAAAAGTTAATTTTTCGGGAGGAGAAAAAGAGTAGAAGAGGTCGAGCAACGCGGATTAATTTATAGGAGACAACGTGTAATTTCGTTATACTTTTCTGTAATCGTTTGTTTTTTGGTAGCATTTGTTAACTTCGATTAGTTTACCTTGGGCTAAATATTACTCTTGTATTAATTATGAAGTTTTTTTTTTGAAGGCTAAAACCTATGGGTATGTAAGCCATTGTTATGAAGATCTTATGTTTGGTTTGATTATCTCGATTCTTAATGTATTCCATTTGAACTGATTGTTTATGTTTATCAAAATAATTTGTTTTCCGTGCTCTTTGGTATGCGACCTATCATTCAACTGGATCTAGTGATACGGACCAAGTATTTAAGATGCCGGGATAGCTCTCCATATAGTGATTTATACATCTAGACAAATAGGATCACAATTAACGACCTATCTTCACCCTTTGATTGTGAGCTTAGTTGAGCCATAAGGTGACCCTTGGTATCAGAGTAAGTTTAATCAACTAGGTTAGATCTTGTTTGTGGGTACTACTAGTGTTATAGGAATTTGCCATTTAAGCAGTAAGTGGGTTAAGTTTTCATTGAGCTAGGGTTTAACAAGTCACCATATTCCTTATTCCTAAGATAAAGTATAATTCAGCAAATAAGGTGGCTTTTTATACGGATGCGTTTAATTGTGACAGGATTCTATGTGTCTAGTCTCTTAAGAAGAAGTAACTCCTAAGTCTTAAGAATTTTTTTTTTGTTGATTATTGCCGCCTCGAAGATAAAGTATCTTGGCACTAATAACAAACCAAGTTCTGATTGGATTAATAATGGTAGCCTCCCCAATATAGTTTTCGTATTTTTGGCCTAGTCCGCTCTTGTATCTTCTTTAATTTGCTTGCGTATGTTTTAGGGTCTTGGAATGGTTTTTTATAGTCACCACCAATACCCGTTGCCAGTCTCTCAGGATGATAAAAAAATACCCCCTCTTATATCTATTTATTAGATTTTAGGATGAAACATTAGGTTAGCTTATGTTTTTAAGCGTAGATTAGACTAACTTAGATTAGAAAAACCAAAGTATTAATAAATTGAAAGATTTGACTTTTCGTCGTTCTTATATATCTTGTGTTATTGATCTATGAAGTGACACGCCCCGGATATCCTTATCCCGTTGCGACCCATTTTGGGGGTGTTACATTAAATGCAACTGAAATGATTAAGTGTCTTCCTTTACACTTAATCTCTTCAAAAGTATGAGTGCAGTATTGTTTTGAAAGAAAATTTAGATTAATACTGCTGGGTAAAGTTAATATGGCTCGGCTTAATATTAGTATTGTTAGGCTAAACTTAGTACTGCTAAACTATCATTAGTACTGTTTGGGGAATAACAGATTTTTCTTAATTAAATATAGCCGTTGAGATATTTTCGCCAATTACTTCGCTTATAGGTTTCCTTAATTTGGATAACTCATAATCTTTCTTTAAATAATAAGATTTCTTCAAAGATAAAGAACCGATTTTATTCAGTCGATCCAATCAAAACCTTAAGTGCTATCTATATACTCTCAATTGACTTTGCTAAACACACAAACTTTCATAATCGAACATAACCCAGAACCCTAATCGAACTTTTCTCAATCAACAATGGCGAATTTCAAATCCTGTGACACACACAACATGGTCGCCTACTTAAAGAAACCATAGGTAAGTGAAGAATTTCACCAAATAGTGGATTTTCTCAATGCAAGTCACATAAGGTATGCTCTTGCTAAAAATTCCACTATCTATGTTTCTCCCATCAAACAGTTTTGGCAAACTGCTACTGCCAGAACACTTGATAATGAAGAAATAGAATTAAATGCTACAATAGATGGCATAGTTACTGAGGCATCTGTTAGGAGGCATCTCCAATTAGCAGATGCTGATGGTATTAGTTATGTGCCAACTACTAAAATATTTGAACAACTTTCTTTAATGGGGTATGTGTCAACTTATGACAAATTGACCTTTCAAAAAGGACACTTTTCCCCTTAATGGAGATTTCTCATCCATGCTATCCTACATTGTCTAAATCCTAAGAAAACCTCTTGGGAACAATTCAGTAGCAATATAGCAACTGCTATTACTTGCTTGGCCACTAATAAGAAATTTATTTTTTTTAACTGATTTTTGATGGTATGGTGAAAAACTTGGATAGTAAACACAAATTTTTAATGTATCCAAGATTTATTCAAGTATTTTTGAACAAGCACAAGAGACTGCTTCAACCTCACACAAGACTTTATATTGCTCCTACCCACACTCAAAAACTTTTTAGCAATATAAAGAGGGCTTCTAAGGGTTATACTAGGGAAAATATTCCATTGTTTCCTGCAATGATTGTTCAATGCCCAATTGTTCAGGGTGAAGGATCAACACACCCAGTTGAGTCCCATCACACACCCACCAGTGCTCTATTAACCTTACAACCACCAGTTTCATCAACCTCTAAGAGAACACCCAGACAGGAATCTATGGTTCCTCAGCCCGGATCTCCTACTCAGACCCTTGTAGCAGATGAGACTGTCCACGAGGAGAGAGGAGATAGTGTAGAAAGGGTTGCCACTACTGCTAGTAGCTTAGATGCAGAGCAGGGCAGTGGTAACATAAATAGGGCCCAATCCACGGCAATACCTAATGATCCTTTTCCTCAGGGAATTGGTTCAGGTGGTAGTCCCAGGCGCTAAGATACCATATTAGAGAACAAACCTGCTCAAACTAGGTTTGAGAGGTTGTCTAAACAGTCCAATGATCCACCTCTCTCAAGAGTTAACACACTTGGAAGTGGGGAGGATAGTATGACACAACAAGAATTGATGGTTTTCTGTATAACATTGTTAAAGAAAGTGGAGAGCTTGGAGACAGACTTGAAGCAAACCAAGCAAATATATGGTGCTGCTTATACTAGGCTTATCAAGAAGGTAAAGAAGTTAAAGAAAATAGTTAAGTCCAGCCAAGCTAGAAGAAGGGCAAGAATTATTGTCTCTGATGATGAAGATGATTTGGAGGATCCTTCCAAACAGGGGAGGAAGATAGTTGAAATTGATCAAGATCCTTGCATTTCATTAGTACAACATGATGCAGAGATTCAGGGGAGGTATGGGCATGATATGGAGTTTAACTTTGATTTTGATGCTGCTAAGGAAGTTTCTACTGCTGAGAAAGATGTTAGTACTACTAAGCAAGTTTCTACTGCCGGTGCAGTAGTTACTAGTGATAGTGTTGCTGTTAGTACTGTCAGTCCTACAAGAAATACTGGAGTTTCTACTGCTGATGACATTACTATGGCCGAGACACTGGTGTATATCAGGAAGAGTGCAGCCAAAGACAAAGGTAAAGGTAAAATGGATGAATCTGAAACTGTAAAGACCAAGACAAAGTTGCAGCAAGAACAAGAAAGACTTGATTTTGAAGCAGCTATGAGATTGCAAGCTGAACTTGATGAAGAAGATAGGAAGAGGATTGTCAGGATACATGAAGCAACTAGCTCTTTTAATGTTAAAGAATGGGAAGACATACAAGCTAGAGTTCAAGCTGATGAAGAGTTAGTACAGAGGTTACAAGTAGAGGAAAGAGAAAAGTACACTAAAACTGAACAAGCAAGAATGCTTGCAGAGCTTATCAATCAGAGAAAGAGGTACTTTGCTGCACAAAGAGCTAAAGAAAGGAGGAACAAGCCACCCACACAGGCTCAACAGACCTATATGTCTAATTATATCAAGAACATGGGAGGTTATACACTACAGCAGTTAAGAGGTTATTCCTTTGATGAGATCAAGACTTTGTTTGAAACAATAATGAGGAGTGTAAACACTTTTGTTCCAATAAAGAGTAAAGTTGACAGAGCAATTCCTGAGTTAGCAGTTGGAAGTTCAAAAAGAGTTGCAGAAGAAGAACTTGATCAAGAAAGTTCTAAGAGGCAAAAGACTAGTGAAAGCTCAGAACTAGCTAAAGAACCAAGAGTTAAAGAAGCCGATGAACTGTCACAAGAAGAGCTACAACAAATGATGATAATAGTTCCAGAGTAAGGGATGAATGTTAAAGCCTTACAAACTAATATTAAATAATTTACTGGGAGATTTACACCAAAGGCACTAGGAAGTACTGGAAGATCATCAGAGTTGGAAATCATACTGAGGTACATCACTTCTTTGATGATATGCTGAAAGCCTTTGATAGGGATGACTTAGTGATGTTGTGGAGTCTGGTTAAAGAGAAGTTCAATTCAACAGAACCAACAGATGACAAAGAAAGAAAGATATTTGTTGAGTTGAAAAGATTATTTAAACCAGATACAGATGATGAGTTATGGAAGCTTCAAAAGCATATTCATGATTTAACTTGGAAGCTATATGATTCATAGAGAGTGCATCATGTATCTATAGAGGAGGGAATAGACATCTACATGCTGGTAGAGAAGGAGTATCCATTTTTAAGGGAACTCTTACATTGATGCTGGTCGCAAAGCTCTTAGTGGATCAAGATAATGAGATGTCCAGAGAACTTCTTAGGATGATATTCATGCAGGCTGAAAGACCAAGAAGATGAAGTGTTTGGAAGAATCATCTTAGAGAAGAAGGTTTAATTCAAGAAACTTGATGATTTAGAGGTAAATCACAAGTTTGAGGGAGGATTATTAGGAATTAAAAGTCTTCATACTTAGTACCGCCAAGCCAAGAGTTAGTACTGCTCAAGTTATAGCTGCCAATACTAACCAGTTTGTACTGCTAGAGTAAGTTAGTACTGCCAGTACTAACTTAAGACTGCTGAAGGACTTAAGACTGCTGGATGAATATTAAGAATGCTAAAGTAATAAAGACGTGTCAAGTGATTTGTATTAACTTATTCAGTGTATATCTTATAAAGTTAGAAAGATACGTATAAGATTAGAATTATAGTTAATTTGTAGTTATCTTGTAAAGGACTCCTTAGTGTATAAAAGGAGATCCTATGTTATGATGTTTGATATACGTTTTTGATATATAGCTTCAAGGTTGTAAACCCTAGTACTACATAGAGTACTCGTATTATTGATAATAATAATATTGGAGTTTTTCAGTAATATCATTGTTCATACAGTTTAATGTTTTATTAATATTCTTCTAAGTATTAAAGAGTTGATTCCGCATACTCTTTAGTATTCACAAAGTTTCTACCATAGTTGTTTTGGATCTATCCAAAGTAACTTAACCTTTACAAGCTAAGGAATCGATCTTAAGTTGGGATGAACACATCATATTAACGTTATCTAAAAACCTTAATCTCTTTACATTCATGATTTTATGTGTATATAATGACTATGTAGTTAATCACCATCTAGGAAACTTATTTACATGAAAATGGGTTTTTTTACTTGTGATCATGGTATGATATACTTTTACATATGTTATATGAATGTTAATATCATGCAGGAATGTCGGTATAAGTATTGTACAAGTGTGGTTTATGTATAAAAAGTGTATATATAAACTAATGGTTTAAAAAGTTACTTAATGAGTATATAGGTAAAAGTGGTATAAGGACTTGTTAATCTTATTATCTTGGACAATATTTGTACAAATCATGACTAAGGACCTTAAGTATGTAAGACATGTGATATAAATGGTTGTAGAGGACTTGTAACAAAGTTAGTAAACTAAAAAGTTACAAAAACAAGTTTAAACACATTTTTACAAATTGATCAAAAGGGGCTGTTTAAAATCCGAATATAAATTATTTATTTAATATTTTTATTAAATACTACATCTCATAAGGATTCCAAAAAGGTAAGAAACTCGAAAAACCGATTTATAACGAAAGAGATACGCCATTTGTAAGTTATACGATAATAAACGCTTTTATAAAACAAATTTTATAAAAACTTATTTCAAACCACTTCTGGTATAAAAGATTAGTTATTTTTCTCAGATAGTACAGATTTTTAGGATTCTAAAACATTAAGAATCATAATTTTTAGATCAATAACGAAGGAGTTATGGATTTTTTTCGTGTTTACGATAATTAAAGTTTATAAAAATAATTATATAAACTATGATCAGTAAAAATCACTATTCATCTCAGATACATTTTTGGAAAAATACATTAGTTAGATAAAACTTTTAATTACGAAGACGTGCTTGAAAGAATCACTAAAATCGGAGTTAAAACGAATAAGATACGACATTTATGAGTTTACGATAACTAAATTTATAAAAGTGTATGAACAGTAAAAATTACTGTTCACCAAAGGACTTAAAATATGAAAATATAATATTTTGATAACTCGTCTTAATACGAAAGCGTGGACTTAAAAAATGTTGGAAACGAACTTAAAATGATAAAGTTACGTCGTTTTTACTAAAGAGATATTTATAAATGTTTTTATTTTATAAATATGATTTCACAAATACGATTAGATGGTGATATAGCTATATAGAATTATATACGGTATTATATATTCAAATTATTTAGTACTCATACGACCTATAATTAATTAGGTTGCATTTAGACGTTTTCGTGACGCATCTTCTGTTTGTGATTTACATTATCGATTCACTCAGTCAAGGTGAGTTCATAGCCCCACGTTTTACATTTATAATGATTTACAAGTTTTGGGGTGAGAAACATATGCATGTTATATAATTGGACGCAAGTGGATATTTTACATTACGATTACGTGTTTGCCTAAGTAGCGATAACCCTCTGAGCCCATCATCATGAACTGTCAATTACTTGTTGTGAGCGCGAACGTTATAAATAGATCTATTTGGGATTGACATCCCCGTCCGGGTGAGTCATGCTCATTGTGCCGATTTTCCAGACAATGGGCGTATACCATGTCAGACTTGGGATGTTGCGAGTTTGAACATCATCACGGGCAATGTTGGCAATTTATACTGCAATTCATACATGTCGAGCTTCGGTGTCATAAGCTTAGGGAAACGTAATTACATTTTATGATGTTTGCATCTGTTGCATTATCACGAGAAAAATATTACGGTCCAACATTATACATTTTACAAACTTATGAATTCACCAACATTATTGTTGATGTTTTAAAGCAATGTTTTTCAGGAGGTCAATAAGGTACGAGGTGCAAGGGATACATTGGTGGTTATATTTTGGATGTCACATGCA
>BQNB010124331.1:0-13676 GCA_026074375.1 Tanacetum coccineum
AGTCTGGACCATTGTTTGCAAAACGAGCTTAACTCTAGGTTTTTGCACTATAATGTTGGAATAAAATGATGATACCTGTAGTAGACACATTAAGCTAACACCTCCATTTGGATTCACTTTAATAGCTATCATATAATGGGAATTATGGTTGTTTTTATAAGGGAAATTTTTTTGGAAATATTCTGGTTTGAATAGTCAAGGCTAAATGAGTCTTTTACTATAGTTATAAAACTTTTTAGATGATGAGCCTTATATTTTTGAAAACTAGATTCAAAGTGCTTTCCAGGAGTGAAAGCCTCATACTTAGATCATTTACGAGCTAAGAGTTATGGGTCCATGAAATCAGGTCAAATTCAGAATCTGAAAATTTACGTCTAGTCTTGAAATCTAAAAACGTATGGTACACATTGTAAAATGGGAATTAAAGGGCGAAACTTAATAGATGTTTTATTACCTATGAGATCAGGTTAGAAGTCATGTTTGGAGTACAAAGGATTTGGGGAAGTTCGAGTGCAATGCCATGCTTATCTTGGAAACATATCTCGTGAACACTTATATTATTTTTACGTATTGGTTATATTTTATCGTTCTAAGTCGCGTCACGCCTTTTAGGTGGTGCATAGAGATTTTCTCGCTCGTCCGACACTTCAATTTACTTCTGATCTTCTTACAATTACGGTGAGTTCATAGCCTCGCATTTAATTCTTTTTATGTTTTAAAAACCCGCGAGGGAGATACATGCTTGTTTTAGAAAATCGAACACATGTGATTTTATTATGTGAACGTTGCTATGAGTGTCATGTTGTGGCCCTTCCTTCATGAACCGTCAATCACCGCTAACCGGTGAACGCTGATGCAATAACAATAGATCTATTTTGGCCTAACGACCTGTCTGGCGTGTGTTCCTTGCGAGGGCATACGGAGACATATTGTATTTAGTATTGGGAGTGTGTAACACTATCACTCCAGGTTGGGCACATGGTTAAGGTTCGGTTCGTGGCTCTAGCATCGTTGTGATTGTTCTATGAACTAAATGTTTTGCTATGCTTGTGTTCAAAATGATTGTTTATAAACTCTATGGATTCACTCAACATTTTTGTTGACGTTTTAGCATGTTTATCTCAGGTATATGCTTGCTTTCTTGGATGGGATGGAATGCGGATATCGAAGGACGTGGACTTGGTGAACTTTGTACATTCGACAAAATGTTTTAAAAGAAACTTAGTCATGTTGTGGCTTATTTAGAAACGAGTTTTCATAAAATTTATTGGGACCTTGTAACTCTGATCTTTTTAATAAAATCGAATGTAATCTTTGTTAGTAAACGTTCTTTTAAAGTCGTTTACCATGACTCGTGAGCTTGTATTATGAAGTAGCACCCCAATATTGTATTCCGTTGTGTTGTAAATTTAGGGGTGTTATATATTTCTATACACCCACTTTGTACCAATAGCTTTCTTGCCATAAGGTAAGTTAACTAGGGTCCAAACCTTCTGAATCTTGAACTGAAGTAACTGTTCTTGCATTGCTTCAACCCAGCTTTCATCATCAAGAGCTTGAGCTATCTTTATGGGTTCCTGCTAA
Organism: Tanacetum coccineum; assembly: GCA_026074375.1. Lineage (NCBI taxonomy): Eukaryota > Viridiplantae > Streptophyta > Magnoliopsida > Asterales > Asteraceae > Tanacetum > Tanacetum coccineum. The sequence goes on from BQNB010124331.1 coordinate 1,585, forward strand.
GAGAGGAAACAGGCAAATAAGTAGTTTTGGAAATCTTTGTGATTTGACCTTCTCTGCTTTTAGACGTAACTAATCATAACATGTTCTCCAAAATTATTCTTTGTCATGCCCTTTGTTTGTACTACTGACCTTGGATCTCCAATTATTTGATCTTTAGGATGAATAGAGTGTACTCTAGTTGTGGGAATAGGACTGACAATAGTGGAAGGTTCCATGTTGTTGAAATCAGCCTCTGCACCCGCAACTTGATCAGCATAAAGAGAATTACAAGTGTCTAAATCTTCATCATAAGTACTGCCCAAAATGCCAGTATGTTAAACTTCAGCAGTATCCTCTAAATCAGGCATGAGAGGATCATCTAGAGGATCATTGACATCAAGAGGAAAGGATCCACCAAGAGGAATAAATGATGGTTCATCAACATGAAAAGTTCTTGGTGCACTATCAACATTAACTAGTGTGCTAACAATATTAAAACTGTTAGTGCTGCTGGCTCTAATAGCCTTCCCTTGAAGAAGCTCCATGTTACCTTGTGCTTTAAACTCTTTTCTAACAGTATCTGATTGCATTGTAGCCTCCTTCTCTTGATCCATCATCTTATCAAGAACATTCTTCAAGGCTTGTTCATTCTCACTTGCTGGTTTTTGGGGTTAAAACTTAAAATATGAGTTGATTTTTGGGTCAAAACTAAACTTTTGGCGCGTTTCGTGACACGCGGCCTTAAGCAGAAAATTAGACACGTATTTTGAGGTTCAAGATTTCATAAAAACTTATTTTTGATTTTAAAATAAGATCAAGTTTATTTTTACGAATGTTTTGATATAAAATGAAGCTTTTAACTCCTTGAAACGAAGAAACTGGAGCAAAATCGGGATATACACTTTAAGTGAAAATTTCAGCACTTGAAATAATTAATTAAAAGCTGACAGAATTTTTAGAGAGCGATTCGAGTCAGTTTTAGCCTTCTGGCAAAACACGGAAGTTGTTCGGAATATCGTTTTACCTTGCCGTGAGGCTTGTTAATTTTAAAATCGCTTGATAACGGGTCAAAACTGAAAGTCAAATTTCTACATTTCCTTAAAAATAAAATAAGTATCAGCAAAATTTTTGTAAGGGCATTTTGGCCATTTTTTGTCGAGATTTAAATCTCGACTAAAACTAAAAAGTTGTCCGAAATAATGTTTTACATAAAATCTCTTTAGAGTCCGAGTCACGAAAATGTGATATAATGGGTCAGTTATGAGAAAAACATACATATATGTTTATTAAAAAGTCAAACGTTGAATTTTAAAAGTCAATTGGGCTATTTTGAGTTAACTGGATAATTATAAAAGTAATAAACTCTCATTATTCTGACTATATACGTTTATGGTATATAAGAAATGAATGTCAATAAAATGTGACACAAGTGTCGAGATCTTAAATCTAATAATTTTATCGGTTATGATAATCCAATAACCGGACCTACTAAAAATAGTAACTTTCTTGAAATGGTAACTTTCTAAAAATAGCAACTTTCTAAAGTTAGAAACTTGACAAAGATAGAAAGTCTTCAATGATGTAACGTAATCTATGTACATAAAAATGGTCGCTTTTACAACACGTTAAGTGATATTAATTAGAACGCGCAAGTGAATTTCTCATCGCATGCATACTTGTATTATTTTATTAAGGATATATAAGATATATATCTAAGGTTACGAGGTACGTATCGTTCGATCATACTTTATTACTTCTCTGATTACACGACACTACTATAGGACATGGTCGAGCACGTTGGAAAGACGCCTCACTGCTTTAGAGAGGAGATCTTCACTACTACCGTGACCTCAGTAGTCTTGTCGTTTGTTCACTTATGATCTTGTCCGTTGTATATGACCATTTTTGTATAGATCACTAAACTGCTATATAACAACCCATAATTTTCATCAATGTAATTATCCATCTATTAAATTAGATGCACTGTAATATCCATCTATTATATATACCGCCTTTTTACAGAGAAATTTTTGCTTTATCTCATTATGCAACGTAACTTGCATCTCTAAAGTAAACGAGCTCACGCAACCTACCTATGCCAATTCTATCTATGTTTATATCATGTAAACATCCTAATATGTCAAGTCTATATCTTAATATCATTTTTACCAAGTACATTATCCATTTAACGTACTTTTCACACGTTTTTCAATACGATACTTTAAACGTTTATATCAAACCCTAATTATATGTAATGTACACATATAAAATGAATGTACAAGTATTAAAGGCATGTGTAAAAGTATCATAGCATAATATTTGAATAATACTTCCCTCCAAAACCATGGTACAACACGTTTAAGCTCAATGTACAAATCAATAAATCACGGATTCAAATAAGCTCATTTTACCACCATTTTTCTTCTAGTTTCTTACCACCACTTAAACACAACTTACAAGCTCCTAATGCACACCATTTAAACCCTAAACCTAAACCCTAAGTCATCTTAAACCCTAATCTAAAATCCTAAACCCTAAACGAAACCCTAAATCCCTAATTTCATTTTAAACCTAAAACGAAATCCTAAACCTTAAAACTAAACCCTAAACCTTAATCCTAAACCCTAATCTTAATCCTAAACCTTAATTATAACAACCCGTAGATTTCATCAATGTATTTATCCATCTATTAATTTAGAGGCAATATATACCACCTTTTTACCGGGAAAATTTTCACTTTATGCAACGTAACTTGCATCTCTAAAGTTAACGAGCTCACACAAACCTAAATATGACTCCCCCCCCTATTTTACATCTACGTTCCCTTTCGCCCTCTTTTGTATCTATGAATATGTCAAGAAAATATCATAAAATGTCAAGTCTACTCTCTAATATCATTTATAACTTTTACGATATTTATTTAACAATGTTTTTACAACATTATTATCAAATAATCTTAAAACCGTTAACGATTTACTAAACCCTTAGTTTATGTAATGTAGACCAATTAAAGTGAATGTAATCATTAGGCAACTAAGGCACCCTGATTGGATTGACAAGTATCATAGAATCTCTTTGAATTACATATATACCTCCAAATGTGGTATAAGACTTTCCATTTTTTAAGGCAACAGGTATAAGTCATTAATGCACAATATTCAAAATAAGTCATTTTTCCTCCACTTTTTCCTAGGAATATTGTTACAAAATTTTAAGTACTAAGTTACAGCAAGACAATGCACTATATTTACATTCCATTTTCTCATCATCCCATTTCCATGATTATATACACAAAATAATCAAACCCTAAACCCTACTCGTGCTAAAACTAACCCTGTGCTAAAACTTAACCCTCTGGACCCATTTTAATTGTTTATCTAACCCATTTTAAATTACATCCAAGCACACAATGCTCATCCATGGACTAAAGCTTACGTCATCTACAAGCTCGTCCTACAAGGCACGACACTATTTCCTTGCTAACCAAGATTGGCCACCTCCTCCTTGTTTGCTTGTTTCTACCCGCCGAATACTCACCCTCCCAATAACCCTTGCCAACACTCCCTAGCTACACTCATAGCTCACCATACTCACCTCCTAGATCTCCCTAATCAGCACCCTACTTATCTTACACCTTGCATTGCTAAACTTGGCCTCCAAGATCCATTCGCACTATAAATAGGGACACACCCTTTTACTTTAAACTCACACCTCAAATTCTCATTCTACCTCTCAAATAGAGTAATCAAGAGAAGCAAGTGAAGTCCCAAGAGCAATCAAACAAGCAAAGGAGTTCAATGTCTTGGATAAGCCCCCGGACGCTTATTCCTAGGCTTGAAAAGACAAACGTCCCTATTTCGACCCATTTTCAAATCATTAAGCTCAAGCTCAGGTTCTATAAATTCCATTTCTGTTTCAATACTCTTATAATACTCATATGATCATAAATATGCTTTTGTTAAAAACTTGTAGCTTAAAAATCCACTCGTTATTCATTTTTGATCCAAACCGAACACGTGAAACCCTAATTTCATGTTTTCATTTAATCTATAAGCTAAACTTGTAAGATGTTGTTATAATCTATCCTAATAAGCTTATCTAACATTTCTATAAACATTTTATCATGTCTTAAAAGCTCTAACCCGTTGGATTAATTTTCAAACCTGAAACGACCCATTTCATGAAATTAAACTCAAAAACCATTTCTATAAGCCATAAGCTTGTAAAAGCTATTTTTCCTAACTTATTTTAGCTTATTCTAATAAACTATAACCTGCAAATAGCTTTCTATATTGAAAAACACCTTATTATGAATTTTGGACTTATTTTGTAAATATTTTCATGCAAAAGGGTATATATTGTAACTTTTTTAAATTATTAAGAAAAAATTTCACAAATCGTCCCTATGGTTTGACCCAAAATCACAGATCGTCCCTAACTCAAATTAAATACACCAAGCATCCCTAATTTTGAAACTAGTAACACACACCATCCCTATCGTTAGTTTTGCTAGTTAAGTGTTAACGGACGAGGGGTGTAAAATTGAGTCCATTCGCGTTTTGATATACACCAAGCATCTTATCTTCTTCCCAAAAACTAATAGCCCCCACTTGATCACTGTCACTTTTTATTTAATAAACCCACCCACCCATAATAACCTCCAATTTTTAAATACTAATCTTCATCTTTTTGTACTACACCTTTTCTTTCATACACTTTCAGAATCTACAATGTTTATGCAACAGTAAAATCCAACTTCTGCAATCACACATAAACAACGATAAACACAAAACCCAAACAACTTTTAGATCTAGCAATAATCATCTACACTTGTTTCCAGATTTATAAACACACACACACACACATATAAAACCACATCAATAACTAATATCATCGTCTTTAACATCAACCCACAACTCAATCGCCATTGGCCGCCACCAGCCCTTGCCTAACAACATACCACCCGACCCTTGCTAACAGCAAACCACAACAACACCCCCATCTTACTCGAACCGCCACCGTGGCTCAAGAACAACCACGACCATCATCACTAATAGATCATGGGTTTATTGGTTCGTTAACATATATGTTAACAGATCTTTAAAAATCCCATAACATATTTGTTGAATCTTTTGATCCTCAAAAGTTTTGAAAACCCCGTTATGGGATGAAAGTAGCGATGGTTGACTCCACTTCTTATCAAGCTCGATAAAAAAACATAACAAAGGTGAGCCCATATGTTTACTTGGTTGACCATAGAGGAGAGGGCGGGTACAAGTTTGACCACTGGATCTTGGGCCAAACCATGTTTCGATTTGTATTGATATCAATCATTGCTCACCATCATCCACACAATTGTCACAACACGCACATCACCTCCCATCAACACTGGTTTGAAATCAATCACGTTTTTTTCAACCACCAACTACAAGATCTATAGCACCATGAAAACCCTAAATGGCTGATATGTGGTTGTTGCGGCAGAATATGTTGCCGGAGTTGGTGGTGGTGGTTGAGTGAAATGACATGTTATTGGATCTGTTTGGAGGTTTTATGAAGGATGGTGATGGTTAGATATGGTGTTGGGTGGAGAAGAGATGGAGAGATGAGAGAGAGATTGTGTTTGATGGAATAAGTGAGTGGCATCTATATTCATATTGATCATCATTTTTATCTAATGGTAGAGAGAAAACAAAAAAAGAAAATGAAGAAGATTGAAAGTGAAATGTGTGGTTGCAATATGATTGTGAATGTTTTTGGGGAAGAAGATAAGGATGCTTGGTGTATTCAACGCGAAAGGACCAATTTACCCCTCGTCCGTTAACACTTAACTAGCAAAACTAACGATAGGGATGGTGTGTGTTACTAGTTTCAAAATTAGGGATGCTTGGTGTATTTAATTTGAGTTAGGGACGATCTGTGATTTTGGGTCAAACCATAGGGACGATTTGTGAAATTTTTTCAATTATTAACTACAAGGGCTGTTTTTGTAATTATATGAAACTTATAACTTCAAGGGTATGTTTTGCCAAGTTCTAAAGTCAAGGGATTATTTAATATATACTTTATATATTAAAAGGACTAGTTTTGTAATTACTTATAAACCAAGGGTATATATTGCCAATTTGATATTCTTGAAAATATAAAATAATATATTTTTATATAAATTATAAAAATATAGATAAACATTATCAAACCCGATTTTATTAAACCTCAACGCATTTATCGTTACTAATTAACGATCGACGTATTATAAATTAAAATACGTTTTATATTAAACATAATTTATCATCGACTAGCCTTTGAAGAAACATTAAAATCTTATCGTATCACGTTACTAGGGAAATTCATGTGAGGGGTTCCATTTGGGTATTTGTTCTGACGAGTTTGCTGGGTTTACGATTTAAAGTGCCCTGACTCCTCAAACAATACTGCGTGGCCTCTGGATTATGATTGCCCGAACAGTGATGCAATACTTCCATAATTAATCAATCAAAACTTTCTCAAAGTTCTAGAGTACAATCAAACTAAGACTTGACCTATTACCTCAGGTTGTGTGTTGCGTGTTGAAGCCGTTTTACTTTCAAACTGATATACTGAACTTTCCTGCCGGATAGATAACATCGTACTACCATACGGAAACTTTCCCGTACTTTTGCCATCAATCAGATTTCCCTGTACTGTCAAGGTGAGTTCATAGCCTCACTTTTAAATCTCTTTAATATTTCATAAACCCGTGAGGGGGATACATGCTACAAACTATGAATACAAGTGTTTTCCAAACTGTACGCTATCCTGATATATTATTGCTTGTGATCTAAGTCCCTTTATGCCAAAAGACCCCCATTATCATGGACCATTAATCACTTGCGAGTGAACGCAAATATTGTGGATAGATCTATCGGGATTGACGAATCCCGTTTGTGTTAGCCGGATAGGTAACCAAACGCACTATATTTGAATCTCATAGGTATATGGCAATTACCTACACCGGGGGCCATTATCTTTATATATATATCACATCAATTTGGGTATATATATACACCAGTCAGTTTGTGTGCCATGAGCTTAGACGCAATACTATAAACACTGTTTTTATAATAATTGTACTCATTACAATTATCACTTATGATGACTTGTATTCACACTATTTATCATAAACCTATGAATTTCACTCAACCTTTGTGTTGACTTTTTAGCATGTTTATCTTAGGTAATTGAGCAAACTATGGCACGGAGTGGCATGGACTTGAAGATGGCTAACTGTTATCATTCAAACTTTTGTTACTAGATTTTGGGACCTCTCTTTTGTAAAAACTCTGATGAATAAATAAATGATAACAAATTTTTCCAAAACGTCTCTTTATGAGTCGTTTATGACTGTTGTACTATGAAGTAATACCCCAGATTAGCTTTCGCTGTTATATGTATAAAAATGGGGGTGTTACGGATTGGCATCAGAGCCATGGTTATAGAGAACAAGGTTAAAACCTTAACTATAACTACTTTTCTTGTGTTAGCCAAAGAAAGTCTTCCGTGCCACTGCATTCTCAGAAAAGTATGTAAATATGCATAACTACTATATTATTATATAAATAATTTATGTTATTTACGACTAGGTTGTTAACAGAACGATGTCTTCTCCCAACCACTCTACTTCCGATATTGAGGATGCTTTTTCCTCTATGAATATTCTTAACTATACTTCGTATCGTGGATTTTTTACCTGCTTCATCGGGTAGCAGGTCTTTTAAATCTTTGGAAAAACTCTAAGGTAATTGATCCCACCAGTTATTCTCACTTTTCTACAATATATATTAGTTTGAAGGACCCGTTACAAGCTATTTTATGATAAGGAATCTTTCTGTTTCACCACTGCTCCTATTACTCCACAAAAACTGTTTTTAACTCATCTCCAGTATTACCCCCAATCCATCTACTATTTAACCCGATAATTCTTTGTTCCCTGAGGAATATTACCATCTAAGAAGCATTCATTCTTCACATCCACTCTCTTATACTTATCCCATCTCGAATCAAAACTGTGATTTGGTATCACACATCCTTTCTCTCAGTTAATACTCCCTACCCTACCTCAAATATTTGTAAAAGTTCAATTAAGATACATCTAAAGATCATGAAGAAACATATCGAAGTTTATTTTGATATTACTTTCTTAGAAGAACTCTCTTTATCACCGAATTGAGAAAATGGATGAAGGAACATATTATGATAGGATGATCATGCAAAAAGTGGTATCGACTAATATACCAAACTTAAGAGAGTCGTTATAGATTACTCAAACTTCAAAGGAAGCAATTTGTGACAAAGAGTTAAGATTGCTTTTTGCTCACTTTAGAATTTTTGATCTCGAACTAAATACATTGAGGGAAATCCAAGCTCGTCATTCCAAAAACGGTCAGGAGGTGCTCTTTAGGATCTAATCTACAGGCGCTCAAAATCTACAACTATTAGTACTAGTTATAGCTTTAAACAATAGCCATGGGATGTGTGCATAAATAAAACACTTAATCAAATCTTAACTAGTATAGGTAAAAAGGCAAGGTGGGTTATGATATAATACAAAGATTGGCAATCCCGTTATGTTCCTTGTTGTTTCTAATACCTAATTATCTATCTTACATCTATACTTATATGTCATCATCATATGAATACATTATCTCCGTTCTTCATCCTTTGTAATCATTACCATACCTATAGATGCTTCATAATTGCTTAAAAGTTCAAAAAATAGAAATTAATCTTTAAGCATTTTTTTTAGTATTCCTTTATAAACTGTGATGTCCATTCTTATTACGTGTTGTCATTTGTTGTTAGAATGTCTCCCAAAAAGGTCGTCACATCTTAAAGCACTGGCCATGACTCAAGATGTGCTATTAGATACTAGTTGCTTGTCAGTGTCACCTCGGCTCTAGAAGCACAAGCTGCAACCATAGAAAATACTAGTAATCCCAACAGGAACACCGGTCCTACTGGAACTCTTGTAGCAAAAATGGGAAACTATAAAGAGTTCATAAGCTGTCAACCTTTCTACTTCAATGGTACGGAAGGAGCAGTTGGCCTTATCCGCTGGTTTGAACGAACCGAATCAGTATTCTCTCGTAGCAGATGTGCTGAAGAAAACAAAGTGACATTTGCTACTGGTACTCTGACTGATGATGCCTTGTCCTGGTGGAATACATACGCCCAACCTATGGGAATAGATCAAGCTAATCAAATCACCTAGACTGAATTAAAAAGACTTATGACAAATAAGTATTGCCCTCGAACTAAAGTCAAGAAAATGGAAGACGAATTTTACAACTTGGCCGTGAAAGGAAATGATCTTAAGACTTACATTAGAAGATTCCAGGAATTGGCAATTTTATGCCCAAACATGGTGCCAAATTCTGAGAAACTCATGGAAGTCTTCATCAGTGGATTACCCAGAAGTATTGAAGGAAATGTTACTGCCTCGAAGCCTCAAACTTTGGAGGAAGCCACCAACATAGCCCAGAGGTTAATGGATCAGATAATAAAGCATGATTCTGTGCAAGAAACCAATGATCACAAACGAAAGTTTGAGGATAAGGGAAACATCATCAACAACAACAACTATCAGAATAACTATAACAATAACAACCGTAACAATGATTACCACCAACAACAGAATAGAAGACAAGAAACCTTCAGGACTTATGCTGCCACCAATGGGTATACTGGAAATCGTCCCTTGTGTGAAAGATGCACCCTGCATCACATAGAAACCTTGCTCTATAAAGTGTTGAGCTTGTATCAGGGTAGGTCATTGCTAAAACTGCACAAAAACAAAAGACCAACACTTGAAAAAACCACAACTAGTATTTGTTAACTTGTAATGCCTGTGGTGAAAAAGGGCATTATGGCATATCAATACTAATAGCAAACAAACAGGGCCACCGGGGGGTGCCTATCTTACTAAGAGACAAGATTGCTTCACTCCTCAGGATACTCTAAGGTTCGTCCCCGTTTTATATGAAGAAAACTCTTTTTTTTGGGGGGGAAAACCCACTTCATAAGCTTTAAAAACCTAAAACACCAAGCTCTATTCTTGTAATTTATTACCTTTTGTCTAGAATCCTACACTACGAGACACGTAGCAATAGAAGTTTCAACATTGTAATGTTTTGATGATGGTAAGATATGTAGATTAAAAGTTTATCCATGAAATTAATAAGGTGATCATTCCGTTTTACCTTGTGATGTCTGATGATATCAAAAAATTGACATTCTTTGTCAATCCCCATTAGTTTATTATATTTAACTCTGAATTACTAGGCCTCATACCTTTGAAACACTTATGCAACAACAAAGATCCTCGACTGATAATATGGGCATCTGTGCAATTAATGTCTCATTATTCTTCCCGTTGCTTCTTATGATTTTGAAAAATCATATCATCTTCTACACATTACCATTTTGATATCATGTTTAGGTAGGATGATTTATAATCGTCTTATTGAAATGAATTAGGACGCTTCTTCATTTGAATAAGGAAATTATAAATTACCGAACTATGAATTTATAATTTCTCAGTTACAAGGATCGGGACGCCTCTTTTTGTAAGTGACAAATTATAAATGAGTAGGCTTAAGTATACAGCATTTGTACGAACAACATTCTTTCAATCTGTAAACCGTTTGTACGAACAAATCCCTTACTTCATGAAATCATTGTCAATATTACCCTCATATGAATGAATCTCTGAACTTTTACACTCTATCATTCGACTAAATCTCGGGACGAGATTTCTGTAAGGTTGGGGGACTATAACAACCCGCAATTTTCATCAATGTAATTTTCCATCTATTAAATTAGATGCAATGTAATATCCATCTATTATAAATATATCACCTTCTTACAGGGAAATTTTTTGCTTTATCTCATTATGCAACGTAACTTGCATCTCTAAAGTAAACGAGCTCACGCAACCTCTATCAATGCCATCTATATCTATGTTTATATCATATAAACATCCTAATATGTCAAGTCTATATCTTAATATCATTTTTACTAAGTACATTATCAATTTAACGTACCATTTACGATGTTATTTCAAAACAAGCATTAAACGTTAACATCAAAACCCTAATTATATGTAATGTATACATATAAAATGAATGTACAAGTATTCAAGGCATGTGTACAAGTATCATGGCATAATATTTGAATCATGCTTCCCTCCAAAACCATGGTACAACACGTTTAAGCTCAATGTATAAATCAATAAAGCACGGATTCAAATAAGCTCATTTTACCACCATTTTTCTTCTAGTTTCTTACCACCACTTAAACACAACTTACAAGATCCTAATGCACAACATTTAAACCCTAATTACCCTAATCCACGTCCTAAAACCTAAAACCCTAAATAAAACCCTAAAATAATTTTAAAACCCTAATTTCATTTTAAAACCTAAACCTTAAACCTTAAACCTAAACCCTAATCCTAACACTAAACCTTAATCCTAAACCCTAATCCTAACATTAAACCTTAATCGTAAACCCTAATCTATCCTAAACCTTAACCCTAATTTGAATTCAAACCAAAAACCCTAACCCGAGACCAAAACCAACCCGGCACCCTTTTTTCTTTCATTTTTGACCCATTTACACCTAAGATAGCAGCCTAGCACCTCACGCACCTCTATGACCTCACCACCATGTCACCAATAAAGCACACAAGCACCTCCATCACATCCCTTGGCCACTAAGTTTGTTTTGTCACCTCCTGGTCCCTTCTTGTATGTCGCGGCTACAACACCACCCCACACCTCATCATAGCTAGTTCTAGCTCTTCCTACTCACCCTATACTCTTCCTTAGTCATCACTCTATAGCCCTTGATCCCTACTCTAAGTATTCTTAGGCACCAAGGGGTTTTTGAACCCTATATAAGCAGAATCCAAGCAACCCTTTCAAACATACCTCAAATCTTCATCACAAACATAAATGGAGTTCTAGCCCAGCCATGGAAGAAGTAGAAGGTCCCTAAGATCAGAATAGAAGCCAAGAATCAAGAGAAGGAAGGTCTTGAATCCATATCTAGGCGTACGAACCCAAAAACCCCATTTT